>CABHPP010135932.1:26977-47841 GCA_902168425.1 Peromyscus attwateri | reverse complement strand
CAGAGCCAATGTAAAGGTGAAAGCCCAAGAGGTCAGAGCCAGAAGCTTACCCGCTTTCCGCCAGCTAGCTTCTCCCGCCAAGAGAGCTCTCCGAAAAAGGAGTTTCTTCCTGTGCGGTTGATTTATAAGGAGTCCTGTTTCTTCCTTCTCATTGGTTATAAACTAACTACGTGGCTGTCTCGTCACTGCCTCTCTGTCCAGACCTCCCAAGTTTTCTATGGTTGGTATTGAGATCAAGGGCGTGTGTCTCCAATGCTAGCTGTATCCTTGAACACACAGAGATCTACCTAGCTCTGCTTACCAAGTGCTGGGATTAAAGGCGTGCACCACCACCGCCCTGGCTTTCGCTATGGCTTGCTAATAGCTCTGACCCCTAAGCAACTTTATTTATTAACATACAAATAAAATCACATTTCAGTACAAATAGAATACCACTATAGTAGTTCTTGAGCTATAATTGTTATTTGCACATTTGTCCAGTTTTTTTCCTACCACATCAATTTTTCTTTTCTCCATTTTGAAGTATCATCAACTCAATGAACATTTAGGATTGTATTTGTGAATCATTCCCTTTCATCATTTTATCTGTCCTCATCTCTATGAATATTCCTTATCATGAAGTTTATTTCATTGGCTAACAGAGCCAAATAAGCCTTAATTGGAAAATGATTCACCGGATACACAATTTTTCATTCTCTTGCTTTTTACGTATCTATACCTTAATATTTAATGAGTTTATTTTAGCCAATGCATAGCTGTTCAGTATTTCTTTCTTATCTGTTTGAGCCTGAAATTGATTGTACTATTATTTAGATGTTTGTTTTAAATCATTTATACTTAATACAATATAGTCACTACTAAGATTGATTTTAAATTTTGCTTGTTTCCTAGTTATTCAATCTGTTATATGACCATATTGTTCTTTTTTTCCTTCTCTTGATTTGTGTTGTTTTTAATGGATCTATTTCATGTCTATATAAGCTTATCTTTTCTCATAACATTTCCTTTTTATTGGTTTTAGTAGTTTATCTATGATTTACAATTAATACAACAGATAGACTACTTTTCAATAGACACAACCTCTGTATCATTTGTACGTTTCTGTTACTCACATTTTTATAGCTGTGATAAAACCCATAGAAAGCTGATTTATGTAAGAGGAAGGACAGGTTTGGACAGATGGTTTCTTAGGTTTCAGTCAAGGTTGGCTAAGTCAGTGTTACTAGGTCTTTTTAGAAATGTGTGTTAAAAGGAAGCTCCTCACTTTATGGTAATAAAAAACCAGAGAAAAAGTAATAAGAAAGTGGCTCGGTCAGATATACCCTTCAATATATTTTCCTACTTCCTGCAACCTATCTCCTCTTCCTGTCTCCTCTTCCATTGCTGCACAACCTCTCAATCATCTGTTCAAATTTTGGTTTTATCAATGGATATGTCTTAATATATTAGGGCCCACTTGACATACCAATCTCTAGAAATGCCCTCTGTGATAGTTTAGTTTACTAACAATACATATCTCAAATTGTTTGAGAGATGGGCTTCTGAGCACACGTGTGAAATTGTATCTTGCTTGCATTGAGTGAGATGAAGAGATTTGCCACCTATGGGTGACCCTTTGGTGGGGCTCTGGACTGTCTAAATAGAAAAGGGGAACTGAGCAGCAGGATATACATGTGATCTCTGTTAACTGCACATGTGACCTGCTATCGGTAAGTCTTCTGCTCTATGATTTCCTTAGTATGGTGGGCTATATCCTCAAGCTGTGAACCAAAATAAATCCTCAAGTTGGTTTTCTTGGGGTATTCTACCTCAGCAATAGAAAAGAAACTATGGCATCCTCATTGACACAACCATACTTGTGCTTTTACTAAAAATTTAGGTTCTCTTAATCCAATCTAGTTGATAAGACTGCCCTCAAAATACTACTTTCTAATTGCTGTGGTTTGAATGAGAAATGTGCTCCAATAGGTTCATATGTTTGAGTAATTTCTTCATGGCTGGTGGTGCAGTTTTGAGAGGATGAGGAAACTATAAGAGGTCCTTTGGCCCTTTATAAAAAGATATGAGCTAGGCAGTGGTGGTGCATGCCTTTAATCACAGCACTTAAGAGGTAAGGCAGGTGGATCACTGAGTTTGAGGCCAGCCTCTTCTGCAGAGTGAGTACAAGGTTAGCCACGGCTACTAATCTTCCTTCTTTACAAGGTTGTGGGGTGAACAATCCTATCTGCACATTCCTACCACCTACCACCATGGAGCAACCAGGCACCATATTTTCATTTCTATGATGGATTTACTGTATCCCCACAAATAATAAACCAAAATAAAGTTTTATTTCCTTAAGTAGATTATCGCCAGGTATTAGACAGAGCAACCAGAAAAAATAATTAATATAGTATTATAAGCACTACAAAACATCATCGGTTCCTTTTTGTTTTAGAGTCAAGTATTTTATAAAGCTATTCAGAATGAGAAAAGTGACTTTCACATGCAACTAAGTTTTACCATCATCTAGCTTACTTATTTAGATAGATAGATGATAGATAGATAGATAGATAGATAGATAGATAGATAGATAGATAGATTTATGTTTCCATAAAGTATATATTCTACTTAAATCAGGCATTTCACTTCTTATATTCTTTCTGGAAGGTATTTGTTTTTATCCTATTCAGTTTAAAGTTCTTAGGCATTTAATAGATTAGTATTTAAAACTAGAAGACTTAGATTAAAAAATCAAATATTTGAAAGTATGATATTTAAGAAATTTTCTTTTTCCTGATTCAAGCTTGAGTTAAGATACATCCATCAGGGCAGGCTGCTACAGACTGTTGATCTCTGTGCTGTGTCCAGTTGTGTTTTTCTGTGATGTCCTTACTTCTTTTGAAAGGAGTCTTCTTTGTTGAGGGTTGATAACACTTACGTATTGCTGTAAAGATAAGGTTTAGAAGGTAGTGAGAAATTATGCTCATCTAACAAAATGGTGGTAGCAGATTTTTTCCTAAGGTCTGTGATCTCACTAGCTCCTGTAAGCGGGCTCTGGTTCTAGTACAAGGGATGAGTTACCACCCGTTGAATGGGCCTTGTGTCCAATTTAAACAGCTGTTGGTTGCCACTGGCATGTGATGCCACTTATTGCACCTTTATGTGTATTTTGCCATGTTGGTAATTGACATGGATTGTAGGATTTACAACTGGGCTCCCTTCCCTTTGCAAGTTTCATAGTATTTTCTAGAACATGAAAATACACTACAGCAAAGAGGCTTTTAGGTCATGTCCAGCTCAATACATCTGATTCCTGTGTCCTAAGTGTGTGGTGTAGTTGGCAATGGGATCCGCTCCAAATTCCTGAGAGGTAGCAAGGGATACATCATTAACATATATTGTGTTGGAAGTTACTTGAACTATCCTGAGAAACTATTCAAACTGAAGATTTCCTGTGCCTGGTACTATGGGTTTTGTTAGTTTGTGGTTCTTGTGAGAAATATTGTCAATTCAAGTGGCTTAACTTCTTTAAAGTCTCTCTTCTAGATCTCTTCTTGTAGACCTCTCTCCCTCTCTTGTGTGTGTATGTGTGTAGTATATCTCTCTATCTTTCCTTCTCTCTCTCTCTCTCTCTCTCTCTCTCTCTCTCTCTCTCCATATATATAATATTTTATATATACATGATATATAATATATATATACATGCATTGTGGCTAATTTTAGACACATATTGAGGATTTAATCAAATAATATTTGTGTTATTTTATCTTTAGTCCCTCCTTCTGTATTGACCTCCTTCCCTCTTCACCAGTTGGAGTCGTCTTCCCATTATTCCATTACCTATTTCATATCACCTATATCCTGATATTCTCTTCTCAGGCCTTCCACCAAGTATGACCTCCTTCTTCTTCTCTGGTTGCTGTGCGTACTCCATGTTGTGTACTCACATCTGAGGATATGGAGATAACTGAATATGAGCAAGAACATGTGGCTTTGTCGTTCTGTGTCTGGGTTACCTTATTCAATATAGTCTTTCTAGGATGAGCCCTCAAAAATAAAACAATATTATAAAAGCCTGAATAAAGGATATGGTGATAAGAGAAGTCTAGTTCACTATAATATGGAAGTTGATGGTAAACAATAAATCATTGCTTAGATAAACAACTGCGGTGATGGAATTAGGAATGGTGAACATTTTAATTAGGATTAGTCCTATCATACAACACAGAGGAACAATTCAGGCTTGCTGAACTTATATCAAGACAAATTACAGATGATGCTGCAATCCTGTAATTAAACAACAGTTGTTAGTATTATATCAGTTTACACTGCTGTAAGTACTTCTTTCTCAGGATGGCCATTTTCTATGTGTTTCTTCATATCAAAGCAAAATGCAGGGCTTGGGTACACACCACACAGGTTTCTGAGGTCTACTTGGATCATGTTCTAACAAGCAAGCACTTCAGGGAAAATTCTAAGTCATTTTATAATCATCACCTGCCAGGATTCCAACACAGAAGTTCAGAGTCTGGACAGAATCCATCAAAGTGTAGAATGTAGGGAATACTTTTAGATTTGTTTTATGAAACTTCAAGAGACCACAGATGGGTTACATAAGGACAATAATGAGGACTATGGGAAAAGAAGTCAAGGATATATTAAACTAATATTGATGACTATGTACTCAAAAATTATAAAAACAACATAAGTGGCTTAGACTTTAGAGGAAGGAATGAAACTTGTTTTCAGTAAATGTATGGCTCATGTGATCATAACAGCAAATAAGCAAAAAAAGTCTAAATGGTAATTTTATTAATAAAGTTATCAGTAAAGATTTGAATGGACATAGTAAGTGAAAGATATTGAAAAAACCATAAGGAATCATATTATTTTAAATTACTTATTTTATATATATATATGTGTGTGTGTGTGTGTGTGTGTGTGTGTGTGTGTATCAGTATCAGTAACAATTCAAGAAAAAGAGACCATGAATTTGAGAGACAGAAAGCGATGGAAGAGGGATGGAGAAAAGAAAATAATGTAACTATTTTTTATGTTTTTAATTAAATTTAAATTTAAAAACAAAAGTAATTGAATGTTCTTTCTTCTTGTCACAAGGTTATCAGCACTATATTGACAAAGACTGAAATCATTCTTAAAAGACAATTTCCAGTGTCACAATTAAAGATACTATATAAAATATCCTGAATAATGAAGATAATTTCCACTTCTGTCCTCTGTAATATACCTGTATTACATAGCATTTTCTCCTTTAATTTATTACCCTATAGTATTCCAATTAATTTTTTTAAAAATATCTTTAGGAATAGAATGATGTTTGGTCTGCAGTAAAACCTGTCTTACTGGTCTTTGGCTTATATATTATAGTTTCCGATTTAATGTTTTATGGAGTGTGTGTGTGTGTGTGTGTGTGTGTGTGTGTGTGTGTGTGTTTGCATGTATTTCTTATGTTTTTGTGTTTTTATTTACCTGTCTGTTTTTCCTAAAGAGAGAGAATTAGTGTGAAGTTGTATGCAGAGAGGCCCTAGGAAAAACTGGGAGAGGGGAAACTGTTATCAGAATATTTTGTATGAAAAAAAAATTTAATTAAGAAGGGAAATAACAATATTAACTGGGTCTAGTTAGCACAACACATAGCCTTACATTCAAGCTTTTTATTTTATCCATCCTAGCCCCAAAATTGCTGGGTGAGTTATCAGAAACTCCCCACTCATGTTCTTTTGGCTAAACCTTGAAGAATTGAGATTTACATAAATCACAATAAAAAATTCAGCTGAGCTGGAATTTCATTTGCTATCTCTTCAGAATGGCTCTAGTTTGTGTGATATAATGCATAATTAAACGCATGAATGCATATTATCCACCTTGGAGCTTCTGAAGTTGAATATACAAATACTGAAGCACCCTGAAAAATTTGCTTCTATTGTATTAACCCATGAATTGAAGCAGAAAAATGTTAAATGGCCAACTCTATTTATTTAATGGTATTTATATGTAGTTTTCAAATGTAGAATGATATGCTTTATCCCATAAACTGTCAAAGGATTCTTTGTAAACATTTATTCTCCTTCTATTAGAAGTCATCATAACTATAGTTCAGATACTAGGTTTTCTGTTTTCTAGAAGTATTATAACTAGAACAAAAAAGCTATGTCTATTTTGAATGATATTAATGCATAAAGGAAACCACATTTGTCTGACAATGACATAATCTTCTAGGACTGACACAACTACACTGTCAGTCAACATGATTATCCCTCAAGGGCAACCAATTAACAGCTCAGAAGGAAACAATCTACTAAATATAAAGATTGTTTTCAAAGAGCTAATCAGTCCCCTGTAGATGCTAGATTGGAATGTCACAAGCAAGAATGTGTTTTCTACAAACTTAAGAAATCTCTGCCTTGAATTCTCCATTTAGTGTTGAGTTTGCAACCACAACAGTGGTTGATATGTGTCATTAAGCAACCTTTAAATGAATCTTCTGATTTATTTGTTCTTGGTTGTCATTGTTATGCTCTATGAAAATGAACTGGAAAGTCTAACTTAGAGTCTTGAAGAGCATTTTCTTAGAGCTTGTGCTTTGATTGGCATGTTCTTCCCTCTTTTTGCAGGGTCAACAAAATGTGCAGGGTCACCAAAACAGAAAATTTGTCAGGTGCAGTTATTCTGCATATAAACCCATATGTCTTGGGGCACTAGTATCTTCTAAGCTTTGAGTGAAGTCACATAATCACAGGAAAATATTTCCCTAACAATAATACAGTGGCAAAGTTTGGTTAGCTTAATAAATTTGTAATTTAAATATACCTAGGATGCTATCAGTAGCAAAATGTCAACATAGGTCCTTTTTACAGGTTTCCTAAAACTTACTAATCACCCCAGGAAACTATGTATTTGGGAATACATATTAGAAAATATAATTCTTTCACTTTATAGATAAGGCTAGTAGATGAAATCACTTGACATGCACCAAAAATGAGATGTGTAAAACTACTGATATGAGACAGTATCTTTAAGTTCTGAGGGCAACAGGAGCTCAAAGAGCAAGAATTGGCTTAATCATTAGTTGCACCAAGTCCTGAGATTTGATTTAGTATCTGCTGCCTTTAATAAAGTTTAACAATACCTGGGTGTCTTAGTTAGGGTTTCTAATGCTGTGAAGAGACCACAACAACTTTTATAAAGGAAAATATTTAATTTGTGTGGCTTACAATTTCAGAGCTTTAGTGCATTATCATCATGGTGGGAAGCTTGTTGGCATGCATGCAGACATGGTGATGGAGAAGGAGTTGAGACCTCTATACCTTGAGATGCAGAAAACAGGAAGTAAACTGTGCACTACACAGGTATAGCTTGAGCTCTGAGACCTGATACTACAAGTTCACCCTGACAGTGATACACTTTATCCAGGAAGGCTACACCTACTCCAAAAGGCCATACCTCCAAATAGTCCTACTCCCTATGGGCCAAGCATTCAAACACATGAATCTATGAGGGCCATACTTATTCAAACCACTATACTGACCATTGCTTGAACTTCATTGTATTCATGGGAAGAGTCAGGCAAATAGCACAGAAGTTTCTCCAAAATGAGAATTGCTCATCACCTCTTCTAAACGGGCTTTCATTTGATATCTTCTCCTGCTGAGTGGGTATGAATATGACCATGCATTGCATCACTTGTTTCATTCATTATTACAATCAAGTATCATCTGTTTTAATTTTAAAACTCCTTACAAAAAAGTTTCCATCTATGTCAGGGATTGTACAGCAGCCATTGCTTTCTAAAAGCCAATGCTGAATTCTCAGCAGGCTTGCAGAACAAGTCTATAGTTTGTGGTAAAATTCCAGAGAATGGTTACAAGCTAATATGAATGCCAGTACTCTCAAATCAAAGTGCAATCTTTTTCTAAGTGTTTTTATTGGGGGCGGTAGGGGCAGGAGTTGGAAAAGCTAAGTCATGGAGAGTGGAGACTTCACTAGATGTATCTATATAACTTCAAAGGAAATATCTGGACATAAACAGCTGCCTCAGAATCAGAAATAAAATAGTAAGATTCAAAATCAGGAAGATTTCTTACATCTGAGCACGTCTGAAACACTTTGCCCTGCTATTTCATGAAAGTGTGCAATTTCAGAAGGCACAGCCCTTTACTGCAATCCTTTCAATGAGAATAAAACTTGAAAGTCAATACATCACCTCTCCAATCCCACCACACACCTATGGACATGCAGTGCGGTGTGCCTTCTAGGGCTCTCAGATGTCAATTATCATTTACACTTCTGAACAGCAAGAAAGGTCATAACACTTGGGACCTCAGGAAGTGAGAGAGAGACAGAGACAGAGACAGAGACAGAGACACAGAGACACACAGAGACACAGAGAGACAGAGAGACAAAGAGGTCAAACCTCTATGACATGGAAGCAGGCCAATCACCAATCACTCTACCCTGCAGATCTTGAAGTTTCTGCATCAACACACAGGCAAGATACTTCCGAGTAGTGCACTTAGTAGTGGGATTTAAATTACATATGGTAACAGTCCTACAATATCAGACAGTAACCTGTATGTAGTGAGGCTGGTTGTAGCTGCCACTACTTACAATGCAAACTCCTTCATAAAAGAGTTTTCAATCTATTACTTTTATTAAGGCAAACTAAAGATATGAGTGTTCTCCCATATTCTGCAGTTTTACCAATTAGTTATGAGAAAGTGTATTCATTCAGAAATATTCAGTGTTGCATGAATACAGCTAAATTGCCTGTGTTACTGGGTTAAGGTAAGAATCATGAGGCTTCTAAGTGTCTCTCTGCAACAGGGAATATATTTTCTCATTTCATGTTTTTCACTCAATGACACCCACACCCATCCTCTATCCCTGCCACTCACTCTCTGAACTCCAGAGGTTCGCCTGCCTTTGAGAGAAGGGCAGTATTCAGCTTTGGTGAGTAGGTATGGGAGACAAATGGAGAACAACTGCCTCCTTCTGTTACTTCTTTATGGTGAACCAAAAAAGGGCAGGTTGTTCACAGAGGGAAACGAAGTGTGAAAGCACATCGGAATCTTGGAAACACTGCCACAGATGACAGCAAAAGAATGATGCCAATAAGATTTGGAGACATACTGCAGTTAGGCCACCATGGCCCACTCTATAGGAAAACAAAACACAATTATAGAGCTCAATAACATTTATTAAACTCTTATTGTATAGCAAGCTTTGTGTTAAACTTTGGAGATTGAAAACAAATGGAACTCCAAATTCCTCCTTCAGGAGTTCACTTTCTGGTGGTCTATAATTTTAAATTTAATAGAATCATGCAAATTCATATTATTCCATGCTGTTAAAAGTCATTAATAGCCGGGCGTTGGTGGCGCACGCCTTTAATCCCAGCACTCGGGAGGCAGAGCCAGGCGGATCTCTGTGAGTTCGAGGCCAGCCTGGGCTACCAAGTGAGCTCCAGGAAAGGCGCAAAGCTACACAGAGAAACCCTGTCTCGAAAAAACCAAAAAAAAAAAAAAGTCATTAATAGAGTTTCAGGTCATAAATTCTCTAAAGAGGGAGAATGATAAGGAGACTAACAAAGTTTGAGTATGAAATCATGAGCATCTCATAAGCAGCAGACAAGAGAAGAAATAGTCATGATAGAGGCCAGGAGATGGTTCTGCAGCATCAGGACCTAAGTTCAGATCTCCAGCTCCTGTGTAAAAAGCTGGGTAAGGTGGTGCTTCCTGTAAACCAAGCACCTAAGAGGGAAAGACAGGAGGATCCCTTGAGCTTGCTGGCCAGTCTGTCTAGCCATATCAGTAAGATTCATGTTAACATGTTAACTGAGAGTCTCTTTATCAAAATAAGTTGAAGAATAACAGAGGACATGGACCAGACAGTTATGACAAGCTTCCACATTCAGACATATGCATGCAAACACACACACACACACACACACACACACACACACACACACACACCCTCAAAGGAAAACAAAATGCAAAGAACTTACCTAACAAATCTTGCCTGGTTTTGTCTGCATTCACCTGGGCTCTGAGTTTGCACTCTCCCATCTTTGCCCTGCACTATGTTCTTCTACTCATGTCATCATTGCCAAATAAAATGTATCTTACTATATTTTATTAGTGCACATAAGAACAATTCAAGACCTAAGACTTTTGACTACCACTTGTCCTCTATATTTGCTTCCTCATAGCCTATGTCTAGCCATACTGTACTTCTGGTACATGATGACAAAGATCCCTACATTTCAGGTTCTGAGCCCTCCCAGTATTACTGCTTTTACCTCTTCAAATCACTTGCTTGTGATTTTAAACTTCTTCAATAGCCACAGCCTTTGAACATGGAAGGAAGTTGAATATTAGGGCATGTTAGTATTATTTGTTTCATATTTTATGTTCCCTGAGAGGAGAAAAGAATAAGGACAGAAAAGGTTAGGGATGTTTGCCCCATTTCTCAGTCTTATAATCAGTTAATACCACAAAAGGAAATCTAAAAAATTGTATAATTAGTATTGATAGCCATGCTCAAAAGTGTTCCCATTTAACTCTGAGAAAAAGCTTTTAAAAACCAATAGATTTCCAGCTTCTTAAAACCAGTCCTCCAGTGTACAACTGGAGACCATTGGGAAATGACTGCAACAAATGTATTTGAGAAATTGCATGGCTGAAAGCCTCACACAGAATTCAAGCCAAGCAAAGACAATGTGTTAAGAAACTGAATCTCTGAGGGAAAGTAGGTGCCTTGTCCTTGACTGTTCTAGAAATTATTTGATCCAGTTTTGAGAATTACTATTAATTTTCATAGAAAAACTGTAAGAGGGTTACTTTGTTATTAATTGCCTAATACTTATCACGCAAAAATATTCTTAATTTACTAAAGTCGGCAGCTTGTATTTCTCTCTTCCCCCAAACATGACTACTATACAGAGTTGTGTCCAGAATAATCTGATGATTAGTATAGGTAATGACAGGAAAGCAAAATGGAAAGGTAATTTGTTCAATATTCTCAACCACTGCTCAATGAGGGTCTGCAATTCCAGTTGAAAGTCATCAAACAACTGAGCTGGGTAAGAAAAAAATTACAACATATCTATCATCCTCCCCATATGTTAGCATAGTTCCAAGCTATCAGAAGTCCCATCAGCCCGTGATTTCTCCCACAGAGGAAAGTGAGAATATATTGAGTACCAGGACCTTTTCTCTAGCCTCATAAAATACTTCTCATTAGTACACCCTCTTTATCCTACCCCCTCATAACATCAAGGAAATTAAAACCAAATGATTGTCTGATCTACCAGTCGGTGTATATCTCATATAAATGAGATAAGTATGCCAAAGAGATACAGATATGCCTACATTTTTCTGTTCGTAGCAACAGCCAAGAAATTGACTAATCTTATTTACCAACTAATAAATGGGTAAAGAAAATGCTACTCATCCTTATAATAAAGAAAGACGTACCATTTGTCACAATACAGATGAGCTTGAAAATAATATTCTAAGTGAAATAGTTCAGATACAGAGAGAAAAATTGTAAATGATGTAATTTACAAATAGAATTTAAAAAGATCAGATTCATAAAGGTAACATACAGTGGAGATATCCAAAGACTGAATAGTAGGAAAAAAATGAGTCAAATAATTCAAAGTTAATTTGTGCAAGAGGAAAAAGTTCTGAGTATCTAACATACAGTGTGGTGATAGTTAATTGCACTGTAAAGTGCATATGAAATTTGATAAGATAGAACTTAATTGTTCACTATAAGTTACACATGATATAATCATGTTTGTGTAACTTATAGTGAACAGACTATTTTAATACACAGACATTTTAATCTGTTTTGTGGTAACTGTTTCCTCCTATGTAGATACATAACAAGATTTATATCTCAAATATATACATTTTACAGCTGTTTTAATATATCAGTAAAAAAACACTTTCAGTTATTGAGCACGTCATCACAGATATACTGTAGACATTATCTCACTTTATAACAATTTTTAGTACGTGATTTGATGTTTTGTTTCTATTTTGTAGACTAAATACTGATCCTTAAATGAATTAATCTCTAAACAGAAATAAATCAAGTAAGTGGTGTCCTGTATTTGAATTTTACAGCCAAAGGCAACATGTATAATATGATCTTTCACAGTTCTGCCTTTTGTAACTTAAGTTTCTATCTTTCAATGGTATAAAATAGGAGATACTAATGCAAATATAAAGTGGATTCAATAAAGAAGAAAGCCAAGGTCCCCTGACTAATATTCTTCTAGTACTTGCCTTGTATGCATCATTTCCATACAAAGAAAATTCTATACTTTGTTTATTCATTCATTCATCCATCTCTCAATTAAATAAAACTTTAGCAAGCATGAACTATACCAAGCATTACTACAGTTGCTGTGGCCGACTGAAGGAAGAAAGCTAATACAAATTCTGTCTTGGAACATGAATGAGACGAGAAAGTAACCAAGGTAAATGAGACACAGTTTAAAAGAAATCCATAAAAGCAAAAAACTGAAATTAAAACTAGACACAGAAGGGAACTAGGAGGTGAACCAAGAGCAAACAAAACCTCCAGAAATTTCAGACAGAGGCCAAGGAAGGTCCCACAGAGCAGGGACTTTTGAGTGATAAGAATACACCAGAAAGAGAATATACCATGCACATATGTAAGGAAGCACACTTAGCCAGAGGAGTGGGCACCAATACTTTGATGTGAAAGAATCCCTCATGCATGTGAAGAAGGGAGAAGAAGGGAGTAATGCAGGAGAATTCAGAAGGAGAAAAACAAGAGGTACATCAAAGAGTTCCAGAGGGAGACAGGTCCTGAAAAGTCCTGGAAAAGTCATGGAAACAACCTTCGATCTTAACCTGATGAATAGAAACTTTCAGAAAATGTGAGTCAGCCTGTAGAAGAGTGGCTAAAGCTATGTACCTCAAGGGCAAAGTTGTGGCAGATGGGGGAGAATAAGACTTTAAACCACAGAAGCAAAACACAGAGTTTATGAGATGCGATACACACAACCTAGAAAAAGGTTCTGGGAGATTGTGATACAAGGCCTACACTGTGCAGCTCCCAAACCATTCTGGAGAGTGCCTTCCTCAGAACAGTATGCATGTGTAGATGTAACCAACCGCCTTATTAAATAAGAAACACAGAGCCAATGTAAAGATAAAAGCCCAAGAGGTCAGAGCTAAGAACCTTACCCGCTTTCCGCCAGCTAGTCTCTCTCGCCCAGAGACCTCTCCGAAAAGGGAGCTACTTCCTGTGCGTTTGACTTATAAAGAGTTCTGGTTCTTCCTTCTCATTGGTTGTAAACCCAACTACGTAACTGCCTGTCTGTACAGACCTCCAAGTCTTCTATGGTTGGTATTGAGATTAAGGGCGTGTGTCTCCAATGCTGGCTGTATCCTTGAACGCAGATATCTACCTAGTTCTGCTTACCAAGTGCTGGGATTAAAGGCGTGCACCACCACCGCCCTGGCTTTCGCTATGGCTTGCTAATAGCTCTGACCCCTAGGCAACTTTATTTATTAACATACAAATAAAATCACATTTCAGTACAAATAGAATACCACTATATGCATGTTCATTATAAAGCAAGATATTTAATGTAAGGTCAAGCCCAAATTACAAATACATAATTAAACAACTAATTATAAAATGCAATTATTAAGGTTCATCCTGGAAATGTCATAAATCTAGAATTATAAACTAGAGGTATTTATAACACCTAATATAAAAGCATTTATAAGACAAAAACAAAACTGTTAATAAATGTCTTAAAAATGTCATTATATGTGAAAAACTTAACATGGGTTAGACACATCTAAAGAGAGAATTTAGAACAGAAATAAATAGGAAGAGATTGCCAAAGTTATAACACAGAAAGTGATCAGAAAGAGCATTGGGAACTTCTTACGGCACTTGACATATATGTGACACTCTTAGCAGACTGTCCACAGACTAGTGAAAGAGTGACATTATAGTGCCTGAGTATCTTCCAGAACTGCTAAGTCCTGGGTCTTCAAATTAAAAAACAAATCAAACAACAAAGCTAAGTTAAAAAGAAAGACTATTTCCTAAGAAAAGTTGAAGTTTATGGGCCCCCCTGCCTAGATTCTGCTCAGAAAGACCTATTCCATAACCCTTGTTCTCCCGTCTCATCACCCACAACACTGCTCGGCCCTCCCCACAGCCCCTGGCAGACTTCCTCTGCTCAGGTGGAGGCCACACAAATCAGAAAAACAGATGAGTAACCTGCTTGCCAGCTGAACTACCCCACTCCCTATGTTATGTTTGCAAAGATCCATTCCATCACCAGCCCTTCCCACCTCATCACCAGCCCAAAGTCCAGGCCCTGCGCCCAAACCCAGGGGACTTCTGCTGCTCAGGTTCAGGTCACACCAATGGGAAGAACTTACAGAACACCAAATAGAATGGATCAGAAAAGAAAGTCCTCCTGCCACATAATAAGCAAAACACTAAACATACAGGACAAAGAAATAATATTAAAAGCTTCAAGGAAAACACACCAAGTAACATATAAAGGCAGACCTATGGCAATTATACCTGACTTCTCAATAATGATTCTAAAAGGCAGAAGGTACTGGACAGATGTCTTACAGTGTCTAAGAGACCACAGATGCCAGCCCAGACTACTATATCCAGAAAAACTTTATATCTCATGTGTTTCCATTAATTTGGCTATTTGTCCCTGTGCTTTATCCAACCTTGGTCTCAACAATTCTCGCTCATATAGACCCTCCTCTTTCTCGCTAATTGGACTCCCGGAGCTCCACCCGGGGCCTAGCCGTGGATCTCTGCTTCCAGATCCCTCAGTCATAAGATGGGGTTTCTAGCAAAACAATTAGGGTGTTTGGCCATCCCATCACCAGAGTGGGTCAGTTCGGGCTGTCTCTTGACCATTGCCAGCAGTCTATTGTGGGGGTATCTTTGTGGATTTCTGTGGGCCTCTCTAGCACTTTGCTTCTTCCTATTCTCATGTGGTCTTCATTTATCATGGTCTCCTATTCCTTGTTCTCCCTCTCTGTTCTTGATCCAGCTGGGGTCTCCTGCTCCCCCAAGCTCTCTTTCCCTCGACCCTGGCCCTTCATTTCCCCCACTTATTTCCAGGCTGTTCATGAAGATCTCATCCATTTCTCTGTCATTGGGTGATCCCCATGTCTTTCTGGGGGTCCTATTTTCCAGGTAGCCTCCCTGGTGATGTGAGTAGCAGTCCAGTCACCCTCGCTCCACATCTAGTATCCTCCTATGAGTGAGTACATACCATGTTTGTCTTTCTGAGTCTGGATTACCTCACTCAGGAGGATTTTTTCTAGATCCATCCATTTGCCTGCAAACCTCATGATGTCACTGTTTTTCTCTGCTGAGTAGTATTCCATTGTGTATATGTACCACATTTTATTTATCCATTCTTCAGTTGAAGGGCATCTACGTTGTTTCCAGGTTCTGGCTATTACAAACAATGCTGATATGAACATAGCTGAGCAAGTGCTCTTGTGGTATGATTGAGCATTCCTTGGGTATATGCCCAAGAGTGGTATAGCTGGATCTTGGGGGAGATTGATTCCTAATTTTCTAAGAAAGCGCCATATTGATTTCCAAAGTGGCTGTACAAGCTTGCATTCCCACCAGCAGTGGAGGAGAGTTCCCCTAGCTCCAGTGGCTGAGGGGCCCCCAACTGGATCAGGCCCTCTGAATGGGTGAGACAGTTGATTGGCTTGATCTGTTTGGGAGGCATCCAGGCAGTGGGACCAGGTCCTGTGCTCATTGCATGAGTTGGCTGTTTGAAACCTGGGGCTTATGCAGGGTGGCTTGGCTCGGCCTGGGAGGAGGGGACTGGCCCTGCCTGGACTGAGTCTACCAGGTTGATCTCGGTCCTCAGGGGAGGCTTTGCCCTGGAGGAGGTGGGAATGAGGGGTGGGCTGGGGGGAAGGGGAAGGGGGTAGAAGGGGGGAGAACAAGGGAATCCATGGCTGATATGTAGAACTGAATGGTATTGTAAAATAAAATAAAATAAAATAATTAAAAAAAACTTTATATCACCGTAGATAGAGAAAAGAAGATATTTCATGACAAAGTCAAATTTAAATAGGGAGAACAAGGAATAAGAGACCATGATAAATGAAGTCCACATGGGAATAGGAAAAAGCAAAGTGCTAGAGAGGTCCACAGAAATCCACAAAGATACCTCCACAATAGACTACTGGCAATGGTTGAGAGACAGCCCGAACTGACCTACTCTGGTGATAGGATGGCCAAACACCCTAACTGTCGTGCTAGAAACCCCATCCAATGACTGAGGGAACCGGATGCAGAGATCCATGGCCAGGCCCCAGGTGGAGCTCCAGGAGTCCAATTGGCGAGAAAGAGGAGGGTTTGTATGAGCAAGAATTGCTGAGACCAAGGTTGGAAAAAGCACAGGGACAAATAGCCAAAGGAATGGAAACACATGAACTATGAACCAATAGCTGAGGAGCCCCCAACTGGATCAGGCCCTCTGAATAAGTGAGACAGTTGATTAGCTTGATCTGTTTGGGAGGCATCCAGACAGTGGGACCAGGTCCTGTGCTCATTGCATGAGTTGGCTGTTTGAAACCTGGGGCTTATGCAGGGTGGCTTGGCTCGGCCTGGGAAGAGGGGACTGGCCCTGCCTGGACTGAGTCTACCCGGTTGATCTCAGTCCCTGGGGGAGGCTTTGCCCTGGAGGAGGTGGGGATGGGGGGTGAGCGGGGGGGAAGGGGAGGGGGGCGGGAGGGGGGAGAACAAGGGAATCTGTGGCTGATATGCAAAATTAAATTACATTATAAAATAAAATAAAAATAATAAAAAAAACATAAAACCAAAATGATGGGAGCAGCGTCTCTATGCTCTCTCTCAAAGGGTATGTTTAGTAATCATGTTCTAAGAGAGATTCTGTTGCTTTTTTAAAAAAAAGTATTCATTTTGTGTGTATAAAAGTTTTGCTTGCCTGCATGCCTATGTAAATTGTGTATGCCTGGTGTCTTCAGAGGACAGAGGAAGATGCTGAGTGCCCCTAGAACAGGTAGGTGTTACAAACAATATGTGAGCTCTCTTGAGTCCTGGAAATTGAACCTTGGTCCTCCACAAGTGCAGCAAAATCCTCTTCACCACTGAGCCATCTCTCCAGCTCCTAATTTAGATTTTGTTTATTTCTACTTATTTTTCTTCTTAGTTTCAACAGTCATAAAGGAATATGAATTTCACACTATTAAATTGGAAATTTTAAAATAATAATAATAATAATAATAATAATAATAATAATAATAATAATAATATCTATCCACAAATCCTGCCCTAGGGAAGGTACTAGAAGGAAAACTCCAACCAAAGGAATTTAACTACATCCATGAAAATACAGATAATAGATAATCTCACATAACCAAAAACCAAAGAAGGGAAACACATACACACACTACCACAACCACAAACAACAACAAAATAACAGGAATTAACAAGTATTGATCATTAATATCTCTCAACATCAGTGGATTCAATTCACCAATAAAAAGACACAGGCTAACCATATGGATATGAAAGCATGATCCATCCTTCTATTACATACAAGAAACATACCTCAACATTAAAAATAAACAATACCTCAAAGTAAAGGTTGGAAAAAGATTTTCAAGCAAATGAACACAAGAAGCAAGCTGATGTAGCTATCCTAATATCTAACAAAATAAATTTCAAACCAAAATTAATCAAAAGAGTTGGAGGAGGATATTTCATACTAATCAAATGAAAAAACCACCAAGATGATATTTCAGTTCTAAACCTCTATTCCCCAAATGCAAGTACAACCACAGTTGTAAAGGAAATATTACTAAAGCTTAAATCACACATTGACCTCGCACATTAATAGTGGGAGACTGCACACCTGACTCTCATCAATGGACAGGTCATCCAGATAAACACTAAACAAAGAAATAATGGTGCTAACAGACATTATGAATTAAATGGACCAAACATATCGACAGAATATTTCACCCAAACACAAAAGGATATACCTTCTTCTTAGTACCTCATGTAATATTCCCCAAAATTAACTTCATAGGCAGTCACAAAGCAAGTCTCTCAAAAGACACAGGAAAATTGAAATAACCCCCTGTATCCTATCAAATGAACATGGATTAAAGCTGGAGATCAACAACAACAGAAAACCTACAAACACATGGAATCTTAACAACTACTGTTTCAAGGTAGAAAGAAAGAAAGAAATTAAAGACTTCCTAGAAATCAACGAAAACGATGCACAACCTACCCAAACTTATGAGACACAGTGAAAGCAGTGTTAAGGAGAAAGTTCACAGCATTAAGTGCCTGAATAAACAAATTACAGAGATCTCATACTAGCAACTTAACAGCACAACTGAAAGCTCTAGAACAAACAAACAAAGAAAAAAAGCAAACACATGCAAGATGAGTAGATGGCAGGAAATAAATGGGACTGAAATCAATAAAATAGAAACAGAGAAAATATAAAAGAATTACTGAAACAAAGAGTTGGTTCTTTGAGAAAGTCAACAAGATAGACAAATCCTTATCCAAACTAACTAAAAGGCAGTGAGATAACATCCAAATTAACAAAATCAGAAACAAAAAGGGGGAAATAAGACAGACATTGAGGAAATATAAAGAATCATTAGAACATACTTCAAAAACCTGTACTCGACAAAAATGGAAAATCAAGATCATATAAACAATTTAAATAGAAGTTGAATCCTGAGGAAATAGAAGCAGTCATTAAAACTCTCCCAACCAAAGAAAGCTTGGGGTCAGGTGGTTTTAGTGGAGATTTCTGCAGACATTCAAACAAGGCCTAATACCAATATTCCTCAAATTATTCCACAAAGTAGAAACAGAAGGAATATTGTCAAATTCATTTTATGAGGCCACAGGCACTTGATCCCAAAACCACACAAAGATTTAACCAAGAAAGAGAATTATAGATCAATTTCCCCTCATGAGCATTGATGTAAAAATACTCAATAATGTACTTGCAATCTGAATCTAAGAACACATCTAAAAGATCATCTACCATGATTAAGTAGGCTTCATTCCAGAGATGCCGGGATGGTTCAACAATGAAAATTTATAATGTACTTCACCTTATAAACAAACTCAAAATAAAAAACGATCATCTATTTAGATGCTGAAAAAGCCTTTGAAAAAATCCAATATCCCTTTATGATAAAAGTCTTGGAGAGATCAGGGCTATAAAGCACATATTTAAACATAATAAATGCACTTTACGACAAGAAGACAGTCAATATCAAACTAAATGGAGAGAAATGCATAGTAATTCCACTAAAATCACAAGACAAGGCTGTCCTTTCTCTTCATATCTACTCAATGTAGTACATGAAGTTCCAGCTAGAGCAATAAGACAACTGAAGGAGTGATGATATCATAGTATACATAACAACTGCAAAAATTCTACCAAGGCACTCCTACAGCTGATAAACACCTTCAGTGAAGTGCTGGACAAAAGATTAAATCAGGGAAAGAATGTCCTTCACAATAGCTACCAATAATAAAAAAATATATTGGGGGTAACTCTAGGCAAGCAAGTGAAAGACCTGTATGATAAAAACTACAAGTTTTGAAAAAAGGAAATTGTAGAAGAAATCAAAAGATGGAAAAATCTCCCATGCTCGTGGATTGGTAGGATTAACATAGTAAAAATGGCCACTTTACCAAAATCAATCTACAGATTCAATGCAATTCCCATCAAAATTCCAACACATTTGTTTACAGACTGTGAATGAACAATACTCGACTTCATATGAAAAAACAAAAAGCCCAATATGGCTAAAATATTCTTAAACAATAAAAGAACTCTGGAGATACCACTATCCCTGGTTTCAAGCTGTACTACAAAGCTGTAGTAACAAAAATTGCATGCTATTGGTGAAAAAACAGATCAAAAAACAAAAAAAAGTTGATCAATGGAATTAAATAAAAGACCCAGACATAATTCCACACACCTATGCACAATTCATTTTTGATAAACAATCCAAAAACATACCATGGAAAAAAAGGAAAGCACCTTCAAAAAACCATACTGGTCTAAATTGATGTTGGCGTGTAGAAGAATGCAAATAGATCCATATCTATCACCCTTCATAAAACTCAAGTCCAAGTGGATCAAAGATGTAAAAATGAGCTTATATCTTATTCTTTGGAAATTTTTGTTTATTGTTTTGCCTTGAGACAGGCTCTCCTGCATACCAGGCTGCCTTTGAACTCCCTGTGTAACTGAGTGAGTTGGATTTCTGATCTTTTCACTTCCACCTCCCTACTGAAGCACAGACATTAATGCCCAGTTAATGAAGCATTGGGGATCAGATACAGGGCTTTGTGAAAGGCGATGAAAATACTGTAGCAAATGAGCTACATCTCCAGCTCTGGAATATATGAATCACTGAAAATCCTACCCATTTTTCCTGAACTGGAAATCATGCAGGGTTGAGGATTAGCTTCCAAAGATTACAAAAGTGACTGATAATTTAGTTGATATTTAGAAGCAAAGAGCACATAGGTTAATTATAGCTTTAAATTATAAAAGTGTTTTCTTGCCGGGTGGTGGTGGTGGTGGTGGTGGCGGCGGCGGCGGCGGCAGCGGCGGCGGCGGCGGCTCACGCCTTTAATCCCAGCACTCGGGAGGCAGAGGCAGGCGGATCTCTGTGAGTTCGAGGCCAGCCTGGTCTCCAAAGCGAGTTCCAGGAAAGGCGCAAAGCTACACAGAGAAACCCTGTCTCGAAAAACCAAATAAATAAATAAATAAATAAATAAAT
>CABHPP010135932.1:0-26877 GCA_902168425.1 Peromyscus attwateri | reverse complement strand
TGGAGAAATATATATATATATATATATATATATATATATATATATGAAAAAGTTACTTTGTTAGAGTGGAATTTCAAGCTGTTCAAGTTATAACTATAACCCCAACTAAACATATGATAATTATACAAAGAAAAAGAAGGATCTAATAGTTGTATATGGAAAAGGAACAAATGTATATATGTCATATGTATATATAAAAGCATCCATGATATATAATGCACACAAGCAAATATAAGTATGTACTATACAAACACAATATTATATTTTAAACATTAGATAATGAATTAAAATTTAACAGGTATCAGTATTTGCCTTAAAAAGAAAGTGAAAGTGGTTAATGGAAGACTATACAAACAATGAAAACTTAAAAGCACCTAACCCACTGGAAGCAGATATTGGCACATGGGATGAAATGGTCTGTGGTGGTATTGTGTTCCCAAAAATATTGTGCACCCTAATAAACTTATCTGGGGTCAGAGAACAGAACAGCCACTAGATATAGAGGCCAGAAAATAGTGGTAGCAAACGCCTTTAATCCTAGCATTACAGAGACAGAACTCTGTCTGGATCTCTGTGAGTTCAAGGCCACACTGGAAACAGCCAGGCATGGTGACACATGCCTTTAATCCCAGGGAGTGAGGGCAGAAAGCAGAAAGATATATAAGGCGTGAAGACCAGAAACTAGAAGCATTTGGCTGGTTAAGCATTCAGGCTTTCGAAAAGCAGTTCAGCTGAGATCTATTTGGATTGGAACTCAGAGGCTTCCAGTCTGAGGAAACAGGATCAGCTGAGGAACTGGCAAGGTGAGGAAGCTGTGGCTGGTTCTGCTTCTCTGATCTTCCAGCATTCACCCCAATACCTGGCTCCAGGTCTGTTTTTATTAATAAGAACTTTTAGGATTCGTGCTACAAGGGTCAGTTGAAAAGCAAGGCCTTGTACTAAGTGTTCCATAGCATTTTACTCTCAGATAACCTTCCATCTTAAAGGGAAGCTTAATACATAGTCTAATGTGAGGTGGAACATCCTACAAAAAGGCTCATTAATATCAGGTATCAAGCAACTCACAGGCTTCAGAAGTACCTGAAACTGATCTGATATACTAGGCTCCTCCCTCCCTAACTATAAACAAACAGTAAGAACTGCTGAGAGACACTCACCAGCCAGCAAGGCCAAAATGAAAGAAAAACACCCAGCTGTGTTCCTTAGAAGACTCTCAGACCAGCCTAGCTTCCTAAGGAGGCAGATCACCCAGGCAGCCTGAAAGAACCAGAAGCCAGCTGAACTACCTAGAAGAAGAAGAGAGCAGACAGGCTGCAGGAAGGTGCTCAGTCTCCAATCTGTTGAGCTGCCTACAATTTCTGCAGTGCATTGCTGGTGTCCAGCTTCATGAGCTTCCACTCATGCCAAAATGGGATGATAAAACAGCTGTCTTTGAGCAAGCTCAGGTCTTCTAAGTAACACCTCACCCATATTGCTTTAAGCTACAATAAAATTCACTTGATTTTGATTATATTTTTTCATCTGTCTAGTTTTGGTTGCCTATCTGAGATGAGTAACCATTTGTTTACATTTCTCCAAGAATAGTGTCACAAAACACTAAGCCAAGAAAATAATTTCATGAATAGATGTCTTTTAAGTTTGAAAGAAGTTGCAGCTACATTAAGAATTATGCAGCTTTGCAAGATAATACTTTATGAACCATTTATTTAGAATAAACTGAATCAAAAAATATTACTGATAGACTTCACTATAGAAAACTAGATTGCAAAAGGGTAAGTTTATTCAAGTCTGCCTTATCACCAAATCATGAATTATCACAAGAAGAAAATGATCAGCCTGGACTGGGGATGATGTACAGGGTCACCGCACAGGCTTACAACTTATAAGTAGCTAGGTTCATTATCCAAGACCAGAAATTAAATGAATCAACTCCTGGTCTGGCTATGGTTAATTTAATTTATATTCCTGTGCTGTTAAAAGCTACAAAAAATTACCCTGCACCTGATAAGATTGTATTAATGTCTTTCTAATATCCCCATAAAGGTCATGAAGGCAAAATTTATACAGAACAGGAAGTTTGAATGGACCAAAGCAGAAGTTTCATAATGAAAACATAAATAAATAAGTTAACACTGAAGTACAAGAAGAATTCTCCAAGGAACATTATCTGATCAACAAATTTCAGCCAGCAAAGGCACACTAATAAAAATAGCAAATGAGCAAGATAATATCAGAGTTCAAACTTGGAAGAGAAAATGGCATCATTAATCAACAGACAAACAACTACAGTAAAATGCAAATGCCACAATAATTACTGGAATGCCTGACACAACAATGTCACTGTAGCTAGAGTTTTCCTGCCTGGCCCACAGTCAGGATAAATCTCTTTCACCTGCCAGTCCCACAGCCGCTCAGACCCAACCAAGGAAACACAGAGACTTCTATTGCTTATAAACTGTATGGCCATGGCAGGCTTCTTGCTAACTGTCCTTATATCTTAAGTTATCCATTTCCATAAATCTATATCTTGCCACATGGCTCGTGGCTTACCGGCATCTTTACATGCTGCTTGTCCTGGCGGTTGCTGGCTGGCAGGCTGGCAGGCAGTCTCCTTCTGCCTTCCTGCTCTTTTAATTCTCTCTGTTAGTCCCGCCTACTTCCTGCCTAGCCACTGGCCAATCAGTGCTTTATTAGCAACACATTTGCCATACAGAACATCCCACAGCACTTAAATGTAGATGTAACCGACCACCTTATTAAATAAGAAATGCAGAGCCAATGTAAAGGTGAAAGCCCAAGAGGTCAGAGCCAGAAGCTTACCCGCTTTCCGCCAGCTAGCTTCTCCCGCCAAGAGAGCTCTCCGAAAAAGGAGTTTCTTCCTGTGCGGTTGTCTTATAAGGAGTCCTGTTTCTTCCTTCTCATTGGTTATAAACTAATTATGTGGCTGTCTCGTCACAGTCTCTCTGTACAGACCTCCCGAGTCTTCTATGGTTGGTATTGAGATCAAGGGCGTGTGTCTCCAATGCTAGCTGTATCCTTGAACACACAGATATCTACCTAGCTCTGCTTACCAAGTGCTGGGATTAAAGGCGTGCACCACCACCGCCCTGGCTTTCGCTATGGCTTGCTAATAGCTCTGACCCCTAGGCAACTTTATTTATTAACGTACAAATAAAATCACATTTCAGTACAAATAGAATACCACTATATCTCCCCTCTTCTAATTTAATAAAAAGAAAAAAAAAAGGAAAGTTGTAACTAATATAAGAAAAACTATATACAAAAGTACAATAACTATATACAATATATACAAGTGATGAAAACCTAAACAATGTCTAGTCCATTTGTATTTGACAAATTCAGAGAAAATAAATTTTCAACTATAACTAATTAAACTTCAACTATAACTAACTAATCTTCAACTATAATTAATTAATCTTTAAATATAACTAATTAAACTTCGACTATAACTAATCTTCAACTCCCTCAGAAACCCAAGAAGGAAATAATATTATCTAACAAAAATAAAAACAGGAAGTGCAAGTAAGCAGCTTCCAAAAAATTGTGAGTTGACAGAAACAGCCAGCCGCTTGTATTAATGTCTTTCTAATATCCCCATAAAGGTCATGAAGGCAAAATTTATACAGAACAGGAAGTTTGAATGGACCAAAGCAGAAGTTTCATAATGAAAACATAAATAAATAAGTTAACACTGAAGTACAAGAAGAATTATCCAAGGAACATTATCTGATCAACAAATTTCAGCCAGCAAAGGCACACTAACAAAAATAGCAAATGAGCAAGATAATATCAGAGTTCAAACTTGGAAGAGAAAATGGCATCATTAATCAACAGACAAACAACTACAGTAAAATGCAAATGCCACAATAATTACTGGAATGCCTGACACAACAATGTCACAGTGAGCAAGGCTCATCCTAATATCCTCCAGTGATCTGACATAGGACAATTCATTAGCATCAGCCTTATGTTAAATATCAGCATTCTAGTGAATTCTAAGTTTACAATGGAAAAGTCAAACCTAAGATAATATTAAAGCTTTCTAAAATTGAAATGCAGTATTAAGAGCTCATCTATTTATTGGTTTCTGATTATAATTCAAGAATACAGCTTCATATGCTGTGTTTCATGTTGAAGTATTCTACAAGATTGAATAATGTATTTTCCAATTTACAAATAGAAAAAAATAGGGATTATGTTTCAGGCTTGTAACATATGAAGGATAGTATTTCCAGTCACAAAATTACACTACAAAGGATTTGTTCTGTGGGGCTAGATCATCAAAAATGGTAATTTAGTTTAGACAAGTTGAACAGGTAGGCATTACATAATGATGCATTCATGTCACTTCAGTGGCTACTTGTATTTATCATCCTTAGGAAGAGTCTATATATATATATATATATATATATATATATATATATATAATCTTTAGATATAGAAATTGATCAAGAGATCTGTGTCTCATTTCCATGAGGTATATAGTATTGCTCCCATGAGTACAGATGGCAAATGATAAATATTATGTCATTTATGAGACAGTTTAACTTCAAAGTTCCTAAGAAAGCAAAAATCAGAAGTTACTTTCAAATTTAACATCTGCGTTCTCTGTGTACCTCTTAGAATGAAAACTTGCATAAAAAAATGAAAATCAAATGATACTCAAAATAAAATTGTTATTGATTTACACATTGCTCAAAGTAAATAGTAGAGGCACTGGAACTAGCATTGATAGACTCTGTAGTAAATATTTCTCAAGAGATTAATCCATAATTTTATCTATTAAATGGTCCTCACTTACTAGTGTTCATTTTCCCATGTGCAATTCAATCTAGGAGTCTGACAATTCTGACTCAGCTTCCCTTGTCTTAATTTTTATGAGAGATTGCTTCTATACTCAGTACAAAATAGATTATATATTCTTATACCAAGTAAAGAGGAAGAAAATAATGTACCAACCAAGCAGGGCTTGTGGGTGGGGGTCAATATGTGTATAGGTGCCTATATTTGTGCATGAACCTGTAGAGTCCAGAGGTCAACACTAAGTGCCTTCTTTACCACTTTCCATTTTATTTTATGAGGCAAATCTCTCACTGGTTGACATTGAATTCATTAATTGTATAGAGTGCCTGACCAGAGAGCTCCCAGAATTATCTGTCTCCATCTACCAGTGCTGGTATTTCAGGTAAGAAGCCCCATAAAGGCCTTTTAGATGATTGCACTAATCTGAGCTCAGATCCCAATGCTGTGCAATTAGCATTTTATCATTAGAAACATCTCCCTAGCCTCAATATTTTTTCTTCTTCTTTTTTTATTTTTTTGAGACAGGGTTTCTCTTTGTAGTTTTGGTGCCTGTCCTGGATCTCTCTCTGTAGACCAGGCTGACCTCAAACTCACAGAGATCTGCATCCTGAGTGCTAGAATTAAAGGTGTATGCCACTGGTACCCAGCCTATTTTTCTTCTTTTAAAGAAATAATTTAAATAAATACTAAATTCAACAGATGATGAAAATAATTGGAAAAATCTAGGTTTGCCACATACAGACACACATATATGGATGTTCACAGACACCAACCCATGTGCTTCTATGTTTATATCCCTCACATAAGTATGGTAAGAAAGCACTTGTAAGGCAAGATGTCTTAGGAGATCTAAAGGAAAATCAAGCACAATAACTGGATTACATGAATTGCCTAAAACGTTATGGGAAACAAAAAAATATCATTCATATTCATGAACATAGTTCCTTTTTCCCAAGGAAGGTATCTGAATTGTGTTTCAGGTCTTCAGAGATGGCTAAGACCTCAAAAACATTGACATTCTTCTTCTAAGAGGCCACTAAAGTTATATATACTCCCTATTTTATCAGTGAAAAGAAGTTGATGAAAAGGCAAAGCAGAAGAAGGAATGTGATTGATTTTTCCCTTAATACAAAGTCACTTACTTTCCAAATGTGAGCCACACTCTTTTGTAAAGATGTTTTTGTATTAATTTTGAGGAATAAGGAAAACCTAGACTCAAGACTAGATTTGACTTGTAGGAAATTGTGTTGCACCATCATCAATAATCACATCATGCCTTTATTAGCTGAATATAAGCTCCATTTAAGAGAGTTGCCTATTCAGAAAATGTTGACATTTTGCCATTATCGTCCTTAATAAATAATGGATACAGTGAAATAACTTGCTATTGTATGGTGAGAGGTTAATTCTGTACCCATTTAATTTGGCTACATTAGGCTGATGTAATCTTAACAAAGTACCCATGTCATATGTAAATAAAATGAAATTTCTCATGTGTATATGTTGCACAATATTGCATAAGGTCATTTCAGAAACAGAAAAGATGAAGCTACATAAACTTCTGCTAGTGAATGTGAGTCACTGTATTATGGAGCACTGTACCAATGTACATCTCTTCAGAAGAACTTCACCTTTAGTAAAAGACAAGTTCTGAGATAGCCAAATTTCAGTTGCTAGAGAATTAGAGGAGAAAAGGGTGAGAGAAGTTAATCAGTTAAAAAAGAAAGTTAGCACTGAAACCTCGACCTAAATCCTACCATTCACAAACAGCCAAAAAAAAAAAAAACAACAACAACAACAAAAACTGTGCTCTGTTCATATCCTGCAGGGGACCACGGGGATGTAGAGCAGTGACAACCAGTGTTTGACAAGTAGACCCACCAGACATTTAACTCCCCTGGCCAAGCAATGGTGTCACCGGCTGTGGAAACTGACTGTTTGCTGTCTATAACTTCCTCATGTGAAAGAACCACTGTGGGGTTCTGTCTACAGCCCATTGGTAGCATGTTTTAAATCTTTGGACATACTTAGAGTTGTGGATGGTCAAGTGATGATTTCTGTTTAAGCTGTATAATTCTGATGTATATAAATAATACCAGAATAGTATTCTTTACTGATATAGAAAAGTAACAGTATTCTTAGTCACAAAGACAGCTAATTTTAGATTTCAGAACAAATTCAAAGAAGCCTAACTGCCCCTGCAGAAAATACACAAAGACTAATTCCCAGGTGTTGTTGATTGCTAAATCAAGGCCAGGCTGTTTACACTGAGATATAGCTCCTTGCAGTAACTCTCTTTCTGCACATACCCTAATGGCTCAAGGTTCAGCCAGTTATTACTGTGTGGGATCCCTCACCAACTTAGAGCTACATGCATGGGTCAATGTGACATTGCCCTAAGAGAATTGACATTGCCTAAGAGAAACTACATGACTTATCTTGTGTTATGAGAATGGGTATGGCCCTGAAAATGTAACTTATAATTGTCCAGAGTCTGACTGTGAGGCAACACCAGAGGTGTGGAGAGAGAGAGAGACCAGCAGCAGCAGCAGTGTGGAAAGAGACGGCTGTGTAGAGCTATGTGAGGGGTACTACAGAATGTGAGTGAAGTGTGTGTGTGTGTGTGTGTGTGTGTGTGTGTGTGTGTGTGTGAGAGAGAGAGAGAGAGAGAGAGAGAGAGAGAGAGAGAGATGCTACATAGAGGAGCTGTGCCTAGGAACTGTGTAATGTGCTATACGGTGAGTGAGCTGTATAAATGAGATGTTTAGCTGTGGCTGTGTGGAGATTTGTAACTGTGTGGAGGTGAGGAAGATGAAGCTGTATAGAAAAGAGATGTAGAAGAGAAATTATGTAAAAGAAAGATGTGTAGCCATTTGAAAAATGTACATTTGTAAAAATTTGTAGCTGGGCCGGGCGGTGGTGGTGCATGCCTTTAATCCTAGCACTCGGGAGGCAGAGCCAGGCGGATCTCTGTGAGTTCGAGGCCAGCCTGGGCTACCAAGTGAGTTCCAGGAAAAGTGCAAAGCTACACAGAGAAACCCTGTCTCGAAAAAAAAAAAATTGTAGCTGTATGTAGCAGTGTGGAGATACGTAGCTGTGTGGAGACAGAGTCAGAGACCATTCTTAAGCTGAAGTAAAAAAAAGTTATCATCAGAAAACATGTGTGTTACCCCTCAGATGGAAAAATCTAGCCCTCAGATATATAAGAGTTTTTTCTAAGCCCTAGCCATATTTGTGGATTTTCCTGCAATACCCTGGAGGTGGCCTTGGAGCAGGCTCTGTAAGGCCACCAATAATATATATAAATTATCTAGACTGTTAATTCTAACCCATTGTAAGACAAATTGCTAAACAGTCTTATTAAAAAACCCAGAGTCAGACATTGGGGTAAAAACTGAGAAATCAGAAAAGCATAAAGAAGCCAGCCACATTCTTACCACTTGGAAATCCTCAGCCAAAGAGAACTACTTCCTGTATACCCACATCTATATGCCTTTCTGTTCTGCATCTCACTTCCTCTCTCTGGCCAGCTACATCACTTCCTGTCTATCTGTACAGACCTCCAGTCCTCTATGGTTAGTGCTGGAATTAAAGGCATGTGTCACCATGCCTGGCTCTGTTTTCCAGTGTGGTCTTGAACTCACAGAGATCTGGATGGATCTCTGCCTCCCGAATGCGAGGATTAAAAGCATGTGCTACCATTGCCTGACTTCTGTGTTTAATATAGTGGCTGACTTTTTCCTCTGATCCTCAGATAAGCTTTATTAGAGTGCAAAATATATTAGGGGATACAATATTTTACCACAACCCATGTAAAAGTAACTTATACTCCCCTATAGACCAGCCTTTTGTCATCAATATTTCCCCTAATTGAATCACCTGAATCCAATGTACTTCAGAGTTTTCCTTACCTAGATTTTGTGAAAACCATTCTTAGCTAGTTGTGTTCTTGGAGACATCCTACCCTTTTCCTAGGAGTTGTGGGAAATGCCCCAGCATCTGGTTCTTTCATATTGTGAAAATCATGTGTTAGACCCTAATGAACCTTTCCATTTTAGTGATTCCTTGGTTAAAGGAAATGTAGTAAACCAAAAAAAAAAAATCTATGCAAACCTTCATCCTGCAGACATTTCTGCAGTTTGTGCTTTTTCTAGTCAACTGTCTCTAAGCTGCATTTCTGATGGTTCTCTAGTGCTTTGTGTTATAATGCATCTGATTTTCTGGTGACGTGATTGTCCCTTGCACCTGGCCCCTCTACAGTTTTAGCACCTGATTTATCCAGTGAGCAAATACCTGGCAACATTAGCTCAGAGAGAAAATATGATTCCAAAAACAGTAAACTAAGGAAATTCAATTAAGCAAGAAGAGTTCATTTGAAAAACTAACCTCCTTGTTCTTCTTTAAGAAAAAAATCATCAAATACAAATCAAATAATGAAATAGGGCTAAAGGTTTAAAACAATCACTAAAGATGAAATTGAGTTAAAGTATTAAACAGAACTACAAACTTTGAAAAATAGATGACATGAAATCCAAGGAAGTCATTAAAAAACAATCTGCCTTTTCCAAAGAAAGCAGGGTAATGTTTGATGATGTTATCAGCTTTCACTGAAGCAAAATGTCACAAAACTGAAAAGAAAGGATGACTCAAAGCCTCATGTTGGGATCCACTAATGCACAGCCAGAGGAGAAGAAGCACATAAAGACCAGGGGCTGAAATTCTGAGCAAAGGGGGTTTCAAATTCCCTTTAAGGTTCTGAAGAACAAAGTGGTGCCTTCCAGTAGAGGGAATGAGTTTGGGACCACAGTGAATCCATACAGAGGGAGGGCCACATTCGTGTAAAGGACAGAACCACCAGCACTGAAGAGGTCGTAGTAGGGCATATCCAAAGGGCTCATTTCTCACCTTTTCCACAGAGGCTACAAGTGCTCAGCTAAGTCCATCAATGTAAGAACAGGGAAATACAGCCCTTGCCCCTAAGCTAATAAATATGTGAAAATTCTATATTACAAATTGTTCTGAATGTTTCTTTGGGAGATGTGAGCAAATGTGTACTCACCCCAAAGAGGACACTAATGACAGACCAAAGTAAAGATGTCAGCAAAGTTCACCTTGGTTAAAAAGTGAGTCCATTGGTCTTGCTTGAATCGGAGGTTACTTATAGGAATGTGGATGACCCTAAAGGAGAGCCACAACTGAAAATTCTCACCCTAGTATATGTTACAACTTCCCCATAGTTGCATACACAAAATCCCTCCTTCCAGTTAAATTTCCACACTGTATACATTACTCTATAACCTTCTAAGACCAGAAGGCTACATGCAGCCTGGGTAGAATTACATAAAGTTGGAAGTTAGATACATGAAGGAGAGGCTGAAGATCCTGTGAGGGCTTAATAACCTAACCCTCATTTCTTTGAAGGAACACCAACAAGCTAAATCATCAGAGCCTTCTGCTAACAGTCACAGAATCTCCTCTGAAGATGATAATGGTTATTACGCTTCAGGGACAACACATATGAAGGAAAGAAATTACATTATTTTTCAAACAACAGATGAAGAATACATATTCACAAGTCATACATTATAATTTCAAAAATAATAAATTATTACAAAAAATAGAGCACCAAGGGTACATGAGAGGGTTTGGAGGGAATTAAATAAAGGAAAAAATGGCATAATCATATTATAATCTCAAAAAAAATATACAACATAATTTTTTAAAAGAGTACATGAACATGGGAGGAAAATATGGTCAGGGAAAGAGAGTCTTGGACGATGTGGGAGATAATGGATGATATAATGAAAACATTTTATGTAAGTATGAAATTATCGAAGAATAAATAATAATGAAGAAAAAACCATGGCCACTTGATAATCTAGGTATTTACTTCTGCAGCCTGATTCTCGGGGACCTGGATATTCTGCTTCACTCATGTCTACACTTTCTGATCATCTTTGATGACCTCTAGCTCATGTACTGCTGAATAACTGATGAAAGGCATAAGACATTAACATAATTGTGAAATGTCTGTGGATAAATTTCATGAGACATCTGCAGGAGCTTTATAAGGAATACTTGACTGAGAGACATAAAAGCAAGTGTGAATTAATAGAGAGACTTCTAATGTTCCAGGACAGGAGCGTTCAAGATTATAAAACTATCCATTTCTAAAAATTGATCTATAAATTTATCAATTTATCATAAGTTGAATCAAGGTTCTACTGGGAATTTTTGGAACTTTGGCAAAGGAACTTTAAAAACTCTTCAAAAGATAAAGAATTATGTAGTGTGTGTGTCTGTGAGCCTGAAGTCAGAAAAAAAAATAAAGACCTGAATAAATAGAAGACATACAGTAAGAGATATGGCGGTAGCTATACTAGAAACTTTAAAAACAAACTAAAGCAGAAGAAAATTCTAAGAAACTAATTAGAGTATTATAAAAATGTCATTTCTAAGTAAAGAATTTTATGTATACAATTGAAATAAATTTTCACATTTAACATAAAAATAAAGGAAGACCACTCACTTTTCCCAAGAGAAATATGGTGAGAACCAGCAATTTAAATATAAAAATGAAGCTATAGATAGGAATGGGAGTCAAACATGCAACATTTCACATCATACTACCATGAAGACAGACTTCTGAAATTTAAAAAAGACAGACAAATCATGTGAGAGACCTCTCAATGAACCACATGAAATAATTTTTTTTGTAGCACATAAATATATATCATATGTAAAAGTTAATTGCAATTTTAAATTTAAATATTATAATGCAAAACAAAGGATAGAATCTTGGGGAAAACAAGGCACCCTTACAAATTATCAAGGTGAAAAAATATTCCTAATGATATTTTGTCTCCTCTTTTGTCTTAGGAGCCTTAATGATGCATCTCATTTGCTAATACATATATATTATATGCCTCAATTTATTTATTCAATTTATTGTAGTGGGTAGCCATTCCAGCTTTGATCTGGAAGTTCCAACCCCCATTGAGGCTTCGGCAACTGTCACGCCTACAAGGCAGGGCCAAGGGAGAGCCCTGGAGACCCGAGAGCCGGATGGGCCAGCCTGCTCTCTGTTCCTGGACCCTGGATGGTGGAGGTTGACCGAGCAGAGCTCCAGAGAACACCGCTGGACTGTGATACATCTTCCCCAGACCCTGTGACCTACCTATGCCTTCATTTGTAAGTTACCCACTAAATAAATTTTCCTTTTAACTACGTGGATTGGCCTTAATAATTTCACCAATAATTTATTATTCATTTAATAGGAAAGAGAAGTCAGGTAAACTGACCCAGAGCATCCGGAAGTACCTGCAATAGACAGAGCACTCATAACCCACAGTCAGTAAATGTTTTGTAAAGTGAATATTATGGGAAAAACTGAAAATAAAGGCATGCCAGAAAACAGTCTGATTTCAAGATCGTGCTTCCCTGGCCGGCGGCAGTGACACACGCCTTTCATCCCAGCCTGGTCTACATAGCAAGATCGAGGACAGGCACAAAAACTATACAGAAAAACCCTGTCTCGAAAAGCCAAAAAAAAAAAAATTATGTTTCCTCAAAAAGGACTGAGGACACAGCAAAAAAAAAACTGAAAACACGTATGACAAAACATAACTAAAGATGTTTCATTATGAAGCATGAGAAAGTATTTCTTTAGGAAGACAAAAAAGTATCAGCCATGATAATAGATCCATCAATTCAACTACTATTCAAAAAAAAATGTTGTCAGTAGTATTAAACAAAGTGGGTTCATGTAGGGTCCCCTTTTCCCACTCAGTCTGTTGGCCACCGGTCCATGAGGGCAAAGGGACAGGAGCTGCTACAGAGAGCTTTGTACGGGGCTGTGAGCACAATGGAGACAGCCCTCCAGAAGATTGCTTTCCATGAAACAGCTCAACTTTATTCCTTAGTATAAGGAATATATAGGATTGGGGAGCCTGGGCACAACCCCTAGTTTGCATCAATACCACAGTCCTATCACAAGGCTCAGTATGTGGCAGTAGGGTCCTATAGTGGAGCTCCCAGCACAAATCTTCTCCAGGAATCTGTGCCAAGGATCAAGCTAAAGGTAAATCAGGCAACTAACTTAGAGACAGACAGCTTTCAGATAAGGTCAGTTCTCTGGGCACAGGGAAATTCCTCCAGATAAGGGCAGGTAGAAAGGACACTTTGCTGGGGAGGGAGGGAATTTCCATGTTGCTGAGCTTTTGAGAAAAACTGCCAGGCCACAAGAGACTGTAACCTCGATCAGACAGCAAAAATTTTGTAACAGGTTCATCAAGTAAATCTTTGCATCTATGATCCATTGCTTTTGAACAAAGATTATATCACAAGAATACATCACAGAGAAAGAAAAATATCTTCAAAAAAACTGGATCCCTACATGCAAAATACTAATGGATCCTCATCATTACAAAAATCAGCTCAAACTGCACCAAACTGCACCAAGACTTACACATAAGACCTGACATTCTAAAACTACTGAAAAAAATATAGTGGGTAAACATCTTCTGATTGGATGAAAATATTTGGATATGACCCACCAAAAGCATAGGCAACAAAACCAGAAACAAATAGGTGGGGTTACACAGAATGAAATATCTTCTCAATAGCAGAGGAAACAATTAAGGAATAAAAAATGAATAAAAATAAAAACTAATGGAATGGAAGAAAATATTTAAAATACAAACTTAATGCAGTGTTATTTGATATAGAAATATCAGATATAGATATGATAGGATAAAAGGGTAGATTATTGAATCTACTTTTAAAGAGCAACAACTTGCTTAAAATGTTTTACACTGCTATGGATTTTAGTTTACTGATACAAATTTAAAGTTAATTTTTTATACTATATGTATATTTCTACTCTTGTTTAAGGTATTATGTTTATGCAGCTCATTTGAAATTGTAATGTATCATTAAGAAATAAAGATTAATAATTAGTCTCCATGATGATTAAACTTATAGTCATGTTAGTTAAATGTTCTAGGTACACATAGATATATTTCAATTACGTAGGTAATCTTCAAACACTTCAAAGTCCTACAGAACATGGCATTTAAAATATTTTAAAAAACTTTCTGGACAGTGAGACATGTCTGCTCCTGGCAGCAACAATCTACTTCAGAGAAGATATTGGGCATTGAAAAAAATGCATATGGAGTTAACCTTCATTGTGGCAAAAGTTAGCCACTGGTCAACAAGGTGCCCTCACATTGACTGCTGACAGTATGGTAGCCAAAATGGACATGCAGGACCCATAGGAAGGTAACTACTGAACTTTGCAAGGTAAGATGGTCCTTCAGGTTCCTGCTTCACAGAAGAAACTGCCAGACATTCTACAGAACACACAGAAGAAAAAAATAACAGAGAGACTAGGCTTATGGATTGAAGATGGATGCCCCAATGTTATAGAGGAACTCTGAATGACTGTCCAGGCAGGCAGCTGTCTCTGTCATTCTAGATTTTTGGAAGTTGCTTACAGTGCTCTTCCTGTTTACTTAGGTAATATTATATCCTTCTGAGGTCTTTGATGTAGTTAAAGACTAGATAGTTATAATTTTCCTTGGTTATGATGAAAGATAAGATATGAAACTTTAGACTCACAAATATAGGATAGATATAATATTTTCTTTTATTTACAAAATACAAATAGACTAGATATTGTAACTGTATTTCTTGCTTGATAACTGTTCTATTATACAGTTATCTTGTTTGATAACTATACTATGTTAAAGTTAAAAACTTCCTTTTTGTTTAGACAGAAAAGGGAAAATGCTGTGGGATAATGCCCTTGTAAACTGGTTTAATAAAATGCTGATTGGCCAGTAGCCAGGCAGAAAGTATAGGTGGGGCCAGCAGAAGAGGAGAATGTTGGGAGGAGAAAGAGCAGAGTCAGGAGACACCAGCCTGCTGTCCAGGGAGCAGCATGTAATGGCACACAGGTAAAGCACAGAAAATGTGGCGACATATGGATTAACAGAAATGGGCTGAGTTTAAATGTAAGAGCTAGTCAGTAGTAAGTCTGAGCTAATGACCAAGCAGTTTTAATTAATATAAGCCTTTGTGTGTTTACTTGGGCCTGAGCGGCTGTGGACCAGGTGGGACACAGAAAAACTTCTAACTACAGTTAATAACCTCAATATAAAGGGAACTCAAATGATTTAATAATGGGGAGACAAATTTTAAGTTGGCAAATGATCAGAATAAACATTTCTCAAAAACAAACCTATAAAAGGCCAGAGGTTAGCAGAGGAAGAAAATGTTCTAATAGGTATGAGACAACAGATAATTCACCATGCTTTTGAGTTGCTTTCCCCCAGAATAACTTACATTGAACATTACCATCTTCAGAAGTGTAGGGTGACATGCTCATGATCTACAGTATGGAGTTGCACTGACCTTTTAATGACAGTGGGGACTCACACAGACTTATGAGGGCATTTCATGTTAGCATTTACAAGTGGAGACAGGACTACTTAATCAGTCCATCAGCTTTCAGAAATAATGTGAAATTATAAACATTATTATATTTCTCTATAAATTTGGAGGTATATTTTGAAACAATAAATAAATAAATAAAGTTTGAATCTAGTGAAGGGCTCCTGCTAGGCAAACACAATACCACTGAGATACATCCTTTTATCATTTTTTTTATTATAAGACAGGGTTCCACTAAGTTCCCCAGGTTAATTTTGAACTCACTTTGTATCCCTATCAGGATTTGAATCTGTTAACCTCCTGCCACAGTCATTCCAGCTGGAATTACCAGCCTGCTCCCATCAGGCTATTGTTTTCTTATAATAATAAGTATAAATTGATCATATAGCTCAGAAACCCATGCCAAACACTTACCAAAAATAAATGAAAAGTTGTATTCATAAAACTTTTGTGTAAATGTATCAGATCTAGTTGTAATTGTCCGAACTGGAAATGATCCAGATGTTATTCAACTAATAATCATTGATGTGTCCACACACTGGACCAAAATGTGACTGCACAGGAAACAAAGGACTGACTCACACAAAAACATGAGTGGATCTGACATGCATTTGACCAAGTCAGACCAAAAGATTACATAATTTACAATCTTGGTTATGTTCCCTAAATTCCAAAACTATAGGAATATAAATTTATCTGCCATTGTTTCTAGAAAGTGGGCAGGAGTAATTTCTTTACATGGGAACTGTAAGAGTCATGGAAAACCTTCATATTATTAATGTGCCGGCAAAATCACAAGTCTGCATTTGTCAAAATCCACTGATCTATATGCTAGGATGAGTAAACTATATTTGCTTATAACTTAAAAAACAAAAATAGGGATACAATGAAATATAATAAAATGTATCAAACCAGAAATGATTTATCAAGGCTCAGAATTTGACACTCTCTTCCAGCCAATCATTCAAGATGATAGTACACAGTCAAATAAAGCTTGAGATGAACATGTAGTGTGAAGCTCTGCAAGAGTATGTCTGTATCAGAAGCTTGACTTAGCTTATATATAGGATGTCTACACAACCTTTATTTCATTTGTTAAGACAAATTCTTCATGTTGCTTGTTAGCATTCCCTTGAGTAGCACATACAATTCTCTAGAATTTTTCCTTCTTACAAGTTTAAAAAGGAAAAATCGCAAGTTCAGTGAGATGTTAATAGGTTAAGTTTTAGATAGCAGTGTGTTCTATAAGCATGAACACTGCCTTTGATTAATCTCTTACTATTTCACAGTGTCTCACAGTCCTAGCTAAATGTGCCAGTAAGATGTTAATAGAATAGGGTGATATGTGGAGATAAATCTGAGGGCAATAGCAGCTGCTGCATATTCGGGAAAATGCAGAATTTTCATTGACCATGCAGCAGTAATATAATGATCTTTGCTCGTGTACATCAAGTAGATTTGGAAAATGAAACTGGCAAGGCAACACAATCAGTACTTCAAAATAATTTACTACTAACACATAGCCTTTAATATAGTCACAATATTGCTGTGTCTTGTGAAAGAGCAAAAAGTCTTTTTTGAAAAGTAAATTGAATGGAATGTAGTCTTTTCTTTGGCATGGAACACAGTTGATGCATCTATTATAATCTACAAAGATAGATGTATCAGAGTAATATCATTGATCTTTAATATAGTCTTTTCTTTGGCATGGCACACAGTTGATGCATTTATTATAATCTAAAGAGCTAGGTCTGTCAATGCAATAGCATTGATCTCTAAAGGCATATTATGAGTCCCAGAAAACTGCTTATAAAAAGCTTGTTTAATCTAAATTGCTTCCCTATAAAAGTTCTTATTCACTTATGTATGACTTTATAGATTTGCCCTTTAAATACATTCCATTTAAGGAAAAGAAAAGGCATTTTCACCTTTAAAACAGAGTGTAACCATAAGGATGATTTTCTTTTTCATTTATTTAAAAATAATTTTTATTCATTTTACATACCAACCACAGATTCCCCTCTCATCCCTCCTCCTGCTCCTTGCTGCCTACTCCCCCCCCCACTTATCCCTCATCCCCTCCTCCAAAAGGATAAGTTCTTCTTTTATGTTAATGGACAAGAACATCATATTTTGTTTGCATGTCTGTGTGTATACACCCATATATAAGCAGAAAATAATAGCTTTAAATTTACAAGTGATAAAATGTTTTTATGACCTAAATTACTCCAAAGTTTTCAAGTTCTTAGTGGAAGTATCATAATGTCATTTGTGAATGAGTAAGACCATAATCTAAATATTGATAACTGTAGCTTAAGTTTTCCTGCCTGGCCCACAGTCAGGATAAATCTCTTTCACCTGCCAGTCCCACAGCCGCTCAGACCCAACCAAGGAAACACAGAGACTTCTATTGCTTATAAACTGTATGGCCGTGGCAGGCTTCTTGCTAACTGTCCTTTTATCTTAAGTTATCCATTTCCATAAATCTATACCTTGCCACATGGCTCGTGGCTTACCGGCATCTTTACATGCTGCTTGTCCTGGCGGTTGCTGGCTGGCAGGCAGTCTCCTTCTGCCTTCCTGCTCTTTTAATTCTCTCTGTTAGTCCCGCCTACTTCCTGCCTAGCCACTGGCCAATCAGTGTTTTATTAGCAACACATTTGCCATACAGAACATCCCACAGCAGATAACCATACATTTCCATTAATTCTCACGACTAATATTAAGTGTCTACACTTTGTGTCAACACACCACAGAGATTCTTGGATGTTTTTAATCACAAAACAATATAGGCCTTAGTTATTGCCTTTCCTGCCTCTCAGAACTTGAAACTAAGGTACTATTGCTAAAGACAGCACATTCTTTGGACATAGGACTTGGAAGAATAGAACAGGAACTGATCTGTAAACCTTCTCCCTTAGGACTAGCTCTCATACTATCTGAAGGTACCACACAAGCTGCCAATGGAGAACAGCAAGCAATAGTCTTAACCAGCCTATAAATATATGTAAGGCCTATAAACAATACCACTAGCCATTATAGCAAGATGTTCTCAAACGTGAATGGAGTCACTACTATTGTCAGAGTAACCAACAGCTATCTAATTGGATTTATAGACCACTTAATAGGACAGAATCCATGCCTGGTACTGTAAACCTAGCCAACTACCTGTGACTGGTGAGACCATGGAATCTAGGGGGACCTACTAATTCCACTTCCTTAAAGCAGTGTAATCCCCAATTGCATTCTAAATGCCTATCTTTAGGCCCATAGATAATTGCAGCTCTCACCCCTCATCAAAGAAGCTTTTTTGCAGCAGCCAGAAGCAACTATAGAGATTCACAACTCGTCAAAATGCAGAGAATAAGTGACCAGCTCCAACTGATGTGCCTACAATGCTGCCCTACACCTAGGCTCAGTCAACATAGCGCAGCTGGGGTAGGAAAGACTGGAAAAGCCAAAAGACTAAGATGTCTACTGTAAGATAGTGTCTTCTAGATATGACAGCGAAGCTGTCCCCAAGATCTGTGTAGGGGGCACAGCATTGAAGAGGGGAGAAGTTGGGGTAGAAATGATGTAAATAGAGTGCTCACATATGAAACTCTCAAAAATAATAAAATAAATGCTTATAAAAACAATTAAAAGTTCACATTGTGAATACATTGAAAAGATCCACATCTCTCAAAGGGTTTTAAGCTGTAGCTATATTACCAGGAACCACATAGGTCCAATAAATTGATCTTCATAGATCATGAAAGTCCCTTATTTTAATGTGTGTTATTTAGTTCCTTCTGTGTTAATTATATACATACTAAACATATGTCTAATCTAATCCTCCATGTATTATCATACAAATGTAGAGAACTGGACATTTTTTCGGCAATCTTTGACTAGTTATTTTTAGGAGACAGTTTATGTGTTTGTTTTGCACATGTGTGTTTGTGTGCATGTGCACAGTTCTGGGGTAGACATAAGAAAAGGATGAGTAGGAGCTCCTTCTCCTTCTACAATGTGGGTTCCAGTGATCAACTCAGGTTGTGAGCCTTGACAGCAAACATTTACCACTAAGAATCTAACCAGCCCACCTGTTGTTGTGTGTAAATCAGGGGTTCATTCTAAATTGAGAATGATGAGTGCTTTTAATAATGACATTGAACCCTAGAGTTGAAGCACAATAAAAATCAATTTGTATTAGAAAGAAAATACTAGGTACAACTGAATATACACTCCATTGACTTTAACATTACATCTTATATTCAAGAATTAGTTATTAGAAATGAGAAAAAATCTTGGAATATTTAATATTCAACCATAAGTAGTGAGTCAGATATTTTACATTTAAAATTCTGGGAATGCAGTTACAGAAATGTAGGCTGAACACCTCAGTAATTCTGAAGATAACCACTGAGATTTATAAATATAACTTGCAGATTTTAACACATGACACAAACAAGAATGAGTAATTGACATAACCAGGTATAATAATTAATTTGATATATCACTTCGACTCATAGAGTCGGCAGATATTTGGTTAAACACTCTTCTAAATCTCTCTATAAGGAAGTTTTAGAATAATATTCCATATTTAGCAGCAGGCTGAATATAGCATATTACCCTCCTCACTATGAGCTGAGCCTTACCCAATGTATCTGAGATCTGAAAAGAAGAGAAGTCAGCGCCAGAGTTTGCTTTCTCTGCCGATTTTCTAACTAGAGTATCCATCCATCTTCTCTTGCACCTGGATGGAACTCAGAGCACTAGCTTCTGTTGAAATCAGCCTTGAGACTCAGGTTAAAATGACACCACTGGATCTTCTGTGTCTCTAGCTTACAATATGTTTCTAAGTTTCCATAACTGGGCAAACCACCAAACCAATTTTATTATGTATATACACAGAGACACCTGCACATGGTGATATCCTGGTTAATGACAGGATACATTCTGAGAACTATGCTGGTAGATTTTTATGTGAGTACATAAAAGTGTGCCTTCACAGAGTAAGAATGACTTGACATTACTAAATGTTACAATCTTATCGGAGGACCATCATAATATTGATGAAGACATGTGTCCTGCATGGCTGTATACATTCTAATAGATGTATAAATAGGTATGGTTTGGTTTCATTTCTCCGAGAACACTAACATACCAGGTGTCATCCATACGTTATTAAGTACCTGCCATTTGTCTAACACCTTGCTTGTTATATAATTGACTAGTGTACCTTTCTAATACTCTTATACATTCTGTTTATTTGCTCATATAACATAGAATGGACATTAACAACTAGATATTTGACTAAAAGCTAGGACTCTAAAAATTAAACAACTTACTTAGGGGACATGTAGTATGAATAAGAACTGTCTCTGGTAAACTCATGTATTTAAACACTTAGCACCCCCTTTTTGGCTCTATTCGAGGGTTTGTAGAATCTCCAGAATGTGAGGCCTAGCTGCAGGAGGCAGGTTATTGGAGCTCAGGAGGTTTATAATACAACTACACTTCCTGTCCCATCTCTTCTTCATCTATGAAGATGTGAGTGAGTAACTTCAAGCCCATGCCGCCACACTCTTGAGCTCTTCATGTCGCCATGCTTTCTGTGCAGGGATGGAATATACCCTCACACTATGAGACAAAATCAGTCTTTCCTCTTTCAAGTTGTTTGCCAGGAGCTCTATCACAGAAGAAATGATCAGTACTGAGAAGCAGGGTGACTGCTATGTTAAACCTAGCCATGTGTGGCTTACAGGCTTTTGGAACTAATACGTGGAAAAATTTGTGGAACTTTGATGGAAAGCTAATGCTAAAAACAGACCTTAACGTGTTATTCTGATGAGAATTTTGAAAAGCAGAATGTTTCAGAAGGGAACAAGATTCTGAGAATTGAAGATAAGCAATTCATCGTATGCCTGAAAAGACTTGATACTTTGGGTGAGGCAGAACCACAAAATTGAAGGACTAAATTGTTGGAGGAAAATGTAAGACCACATAACATCTAGGCTATGTCACAGTTATTTTAGCTCCACTTAGTGAATTTTGTAATAAAAATTCAAAGCAGGAAGATATTAAAATGGGCAGTTTTATGAGAAAAGGTATAGTAACACAGATTGGAGACAGAAAAAAAAGACCATAATTGTTAAGGAAATCACCAAGAAACCATGCACTCAGTACTAGAACCCTAAACACCTCCATTGGAGGTGACAGTCAGTCATTGAAGGCTCCAGCTTATAAAAACAGAAATTCATTTAAACGGAAAGAGTACAAACTGAAACTATCACTACGTGGAATGTTTTTTAGAAAACAGCTATCAATGGATGTGTTGTCCCAAGTTGGACATCAGAGGCACAAAGAAGCTTCTATAACTCTTGTCAGGCCCAAACTACATCTTAAGCTGTCAACAGAACCTGGCACTATCATGTACAATGTGTTAGTTTTGCTATCATATAAGACACAAGAGTGAGGGGGTCATGGAGACTTGTTTCAGAGTTCCAGAAAGCCACTGAAGCCAGGCAAACAGAGATTGCAGAAAACAGAGTTTCTACTCAGAAGCTCTGAGAGCCTATTGTATAAAGTTATGAAGATGTAATAAAGTTGCAATGTGTGATGACTAGTCCTTTTAATGAACCCCTTTTTAATATATATGTATATTTGTGTATGTATATCATATATATATATTCATTCTATCAGTTGTATTTAGTAAAATAAATCCTGTGTGTGTTCATTCTATTAGTTCTATTTATTTATAGAACCCTGACCTATGTACAAAGAATATCCATGATATTGGAAATGTTGAAAGTATAGGATATTTACTGAGAAAAGCTTTGGGTACTGGTGGAGCTGACCAAAAGAGAGGCTGCATGCATCTCCCACAGAGAGCTAAAGGAGCAGGGCTACCCAAAAACACTCAAACACAGATGGTGCCATTCCAAACCCAAGATGATAGACATAAAGCTGTAGGATGTGGCATTTGCCATGGTGAATTTCAGTCTTGCTTAGATCAAATATCTTCTTATCCTCATACTCCCTTTTTAGAATGGGAGTATTTTGTCTGTGCCATTTTATGTTGAAAATGTATGTGTTGGCTCTCTCTCTCTCTCTCTCTCTCTCTCTCTCTCTCTCTCTCTCGTTGCATTAAGAGAAATTAACTAATAGAGTAGAGCAGTGAATATGAGTAACAGGTTCATTTCAAATGATTCAAGTGCTGTAAGAGAGGATAAAGAGAGGTAAAGGCTTAAAATATACTATATAGTTATTATTAGATATTATTAAAATTAAATAGCAATTTTAAAGCGACACAGAACAAATGCATAAAAAAGAAATATGAGGACAGCAATCAGTATTTGTTTGATAATATATGTCAAGATCAGTAATGAACACCCTTAAAACATGTATTCCTTCCCTATGAGAACTATGGATTGAAGAGACTCATCATTACTTAGAAAGAGAAGGAATTACAGAATAAATGGCTTGCTTGACATTGCTTAATGATTGAGTGGTAGATCAAAACATTAGGAAGAGATGTGTTGAACTTCAGTTCTTTAGGTGTGATAACACCCCACACATGACGCAACTGACAGGTGTGAACAATTATTGAAGCCAAATGTATCCCAAGTACTCAGTAGACTAAGTCAGGCGTGTTATGAGCTCGAGTCTACCTAGTCTGAGCTACACAGCAAGCTTAAAAACAGCTTGAGTTGTATAGTGAGATCTTGTGAAAAAAATAAGAGCTGAGGAAAGCAGTTCAGTGGTAAGGCATTGATTTAACATGCATAAAGAATTGGTTGCGAGAGACCGGCCCCCAGCTCCCACCCTGCCCCTGACGGACTTCCCTTCTGGACAAAGGTGAGTGCCCGCCCTCACCCTAGATCCCGTCCCTGGGCGCCAGCCACCCCTGGCAAGACCTGCGCACCTTGGCCCCAAGTTCTGGCCAGCGGGCAGGTTCCCTTCTACCCCCACCCCTACCGGGAAGGGCCCCCTTCTCGAAGATCCCCTGCAGTCTCCAAGCCCTGCCCCCAAGTCCAGCACCCCCGGAGACCCCCGCCACTTCCTGAGACTTAGAGACCGGCCCCCAGCTCTCATCCTGCCCCGGACTTCCCTTCTGGACAAAGCTCCCATCCTGCCCCGGACTTCCCTTCTGGACAAAGCTCCCATCCTGCCCCGGACTTCCCTTCTGGACAAGAGACTTCTCTTCTGAACAAGAGCTGCCAACTTGCCCTGGACTTCCCATCTGGACAATAGCTCCCATCCTGCTTCGGCCTTCCCATCTGAACAAGAGCTCCCAACCTGCCTCGCACTTCCCAGTTGGAGAAGAGAGTCCCATCTGGACAAAAGAGAGAGACTTCCCGAATCTGTCAGCTCTTCCTCCACCAAGTGAGCTGATAAGACCAAGATCGAACGCAAGGAGATGGGCAGACGTCCAGGCAGAAGTACATACAACAAAATGAAGAGCAATACAGCATCACCAGAACCTAGCCCTCCTCCAACATCTAGAGCTGATCATCAAAAATTGGAAGAAGCAGAAGGAAACAGCCTTATGAATAACATCATGAAGAAGATAGAGGCTTATATAGAGGAAAATACAAAAAAATTGCAAGAGCGCTGTAAAAACCTAGAGGAAAGGACAATTAAAGTAGAAGAAAAAAATAAAGTCCTGGAAGAAAACAATAAAGCACTGAAAGAAAAACATGAAAAAGCAATGAAACAAATGGAGGAAACAGTCCAAGACCTGAAAAGGGAAATAGAAAAAATGAAGAAGACTCAAACAGAGGGAATGCTGGAAATAGAAAATCTAAGTAAACGATCAGGAACTTCAGATGCAATTATAACCAACAGAATGCAAGAGATGGAAGAGAGGATCTCTGGCGTTGAAGATACGGTAGAAGAAATAGATTCATCAGTCAAAGAAAACACTAAAGCCAACAAAGTCATGACCCAAAATGTCCAAGAAATCTGGGACACCATGAAAAGACCAAACCTGCGAATAATAGGGATAGAAGAAGGAGAAGAATACCAACTTAAAGGCGCGGAAAACATATTCAACAAGATCATAGAAGAAAACTTTCCCAACTTAAAGAAGGAAATGCCAATGAAGATACAAGAAGCCTATAGAACACCAAACAGACTAGACCCCCAAAAAAAGTCCCCTCGCCACATAATATTTAAACAACTAAACATACAGAATAAAGAAAGAATATTGAGAGCAGCAAAGGAAAAAGGCCAAGTGACCTATAAAGTCAAACCCATCAGAATAACACCCGATTTCTCAATGGAGACTTTGAAAGCCAGAAGAACATGGACAGATGTAATGCAGACACTAAGAGTCCATGGATGCCAGCCTAGACTAATATACCCAGCAAAACTTTCAATCATCATAGACGGAGTGAACAAGACATTCCAAGACAAAGCCAGATTTAAACAATACTTATCCACAAACCCAGCCCTACAGAAAGCACTAGAAGGAAAATTCCAGCCCAAGGAAGTCAGATACACCCTTGAAAACACAGGCAATAGATAACCCCACAGCAGTAAACCCCAAAGATAAGAAGTACAGACACACTACCACCAAAAAATAACAGGAATGAACAATCACTGGTCATTAATATCTCTTAATATAATGGACTTAATTCGCCTATAAAAAGACACAGGCTTACAGAATGGATACGAAAGCAGGACCCATCTTTCTGTTGCATATAAGAAACACACCTCAAATACAAAGACAGACCCTACCTAAGAATAAAAGGCTGGGAAAAGACTTTCCAATCAAATGGTCTTAAGAAACAAGCGGGTGTAGCCATCCTGATATCCAACAAAATAGACTTCAAACTAAAATCAATCAAAAGAGATCAAGAAGGGCATTACATATTCATCACAGGAAGGATCCACCAAGAGGAAATTTCAATTCTGAACATTTATGCCCCAAATACAAGGGCACCCACATATGTAAAAGAAACACTACTAAAGCTTAAACCACATATAAAACCCCACACATTAATAGTGGGAGACTTCAATACCCCACTCTCACCACTGGACAGATCTCCTAAATGGAAACTTAACAGAGAAATGAAGGACTTAACTGATGTCATGACCCAAATGGACTTAATTGATATCTATAGAACATTCCATCCTAACAAAAAAGAATATACCTTCTTCTCAGCACCCCATGGAACCTTCTCCAAAATTGACCACATACTTGGCCACAAAGCAATTCTCAATAGATACAAAACAATTGGAGTAACCTCCTGTGTTCTATCAGACCACCAAGGTCTAAAGTTAGATTTCAACAACAACAAAAACTACAGAAAACCTACAATCTCATGGAAACTGAATAATGCTCAACTGAATCACCAATGGGTTAGGGAAGAAATAAAGAAAGAAATTAAAGAATTCCTAGAGATCAACGAAAATGAAGACACCACATACCCAAACCTATGGGACACTATGAAAGCAGTGCTAAGAGGGAAATTCATAGCACTAAATGCGCACATAAAGAAGTTGGAGAAATCTCACACTAGTGACTTAACAGCACACCTGAAAGCTCTAGAACAAGAAGAAGCAAAGTCTCCCAAGAAGAATAGACGCCAGGAAATCATCAAAGTGAGAGCTGAAATCAACAAAATAGAAACAAAGAGAACAATACAAAAAATCAATGAAACAAAGAGTTGGTTCTTTGAGAGAATCAACAAGATAGACAAGCCCTTATCCAAACTAACCAAAAGACAGAGAGAGAGCATCCAGATTAACAAAATCAGACATGAAAAGGGGGACATAACAACAGACATTGAGGAAATCCAGAGAATCATCAGGTCATACTTCAAAAACCTCTATTCCACAAAACTGGAAAATCTAAAAGAAATGGATAATTTTCTGGATAGGTACCACATACCTAAGTTAAATCAAGACCAGATAAACTATTTAAATAGTCCAATAACTCCTAAGGAAATAGAAATAGTCATTAAAAGTCTCCCAACCAAAAAAAGCCCAGGGCCAGATGGTTTCAGCACAGAATTCTACCAGATCTTCAAAGAAGACTTAATACCAATACTCTCTAAATTGTTCTACACAGTAGAAACAGAAGGAACATTACCAAACTCCTTCTATGAGGCTACAATTACCCTGATTCCTAAACCAAACAAGGATACAACAAAGAAAGAGAACTACAGACCGATCTCCCTCATGAACATTGATGCAAAAATACTCAATAAAATACTGGCAAACAGACTCCAAGAACACATCAAAACAATTATCCACCATGATCAAGTAGGCTTCATCCCAGGGATGCAAGGGTGGTTTAACATACGAAAGTCCGTCAATGTAATACACCATATAAACAAACTGAAAGAAAAAAACCACATGATCATCTCACTAGATGCAGAAAAGGCATTTGACAAAATCCAACACCCCTTCATGATAAAGGTCTTGGAGCGATCAGGAATACAGGGAACATACCTCAACATAATAAAGGCAATTTACAGCAAGCCAACAGCCAACATCAAATTAAATGGAGAGAAACTCAAAGCAATTCCACTAAAATCAGGAACGAGGCAAGGCTGTCCGCTCTCCCCATACTTATTCAATATAGTACTTGAAGTTCTAGCCAGA
>CABHPP010135931.1:0-57615 GCA_902168425.1 Peromyscus attwateri | reverse complement strand
TCCCACCAGGGAGGACCTCAGAAGACCATCCTCCCACCAGGGAGGACTTCAGAAGACCATCCTATCACCAGGGAGGACCTCAGAAGACCACCCTCCCACCAGGGAGGACCTCAGAAGACCACCCTCCCACCAGGGAGGACTTCAGAAGACCATCCTATCACCAGGGAGGACCTCAGAAGACCATCCTCCCACCAGGGAGGACTTCAGAAGACCATCCTCCCACCAGGGAGGACCTCAGAAGACCATCCTCCTACCAGGCTCAGCTCCTGACCTTGGAAACTTCCATTCTCCAGAGAAAATAAGAGCAGGGTGGAAGGAAGAATTCAGTTCGAATGAGCAGGTTTTGGTCAGAATAGATCATCTGGAATGCTGCATTTAGAGATTAACCCAGAGGAAATCACCACCTGGACTGCTGCGTTATTAGTTACTTCATTTCTCTTATGTTGGCAGCATTTCTAATTTCAGAGAAGCCTTTATTGAGACAAAATTTCCAACACTAGAGACTGAAAAATCATTTTCATTTTGGCAATAAGTGGTGGAATGCTAGGTGTGAGCTACAATTCCTTAGAGATGATCAGTAAAAATGGGGGATGGGGAGGATAATATTCCATGAATGTTAAGTTAAATGTACCCGTCTAATCTGTATAACTATGCAGGGTCTCGCCCCCACTGCTTACAAACTTCACTGGTTTTGTGTTTTATTCTCAACTTTCAGAGAGTTTCTTGGGCAGGGCTGGATGAAGCTGGATAAAAATGAAAGGACACCTTACATCATGAAAACCAGCCAGCACTTCAATGAAGTGAGTAACTGAGGTACAGCCGTGGGTGTGGTTCAGGAGGGCGAGTGCTGTGGTTTTAGGCTTCCCTTGAATAAATCAACTCTGAGTCTGTGGATGTAAGTCAGTGGAGGAGGGCTTGGAGCTCTTGTCTAAGCGTACACAAAACCCTGGATTTGATCCCCAGAAACAGAAATAAATAAACTCTGCCACCACTGTATAAACAGAGCTGATTGAATAGTAAGGGCAAACTTAGATCTCCTCACATTCTTAAATGGATGTGATCATTTCCAGACATAAGAGGTCCCATTTGGATGGTTCCCGGGTCCTGTGAGTACTCAATCATGTGTAAGATGTAATTATTATTTTTATCATAATCACTCCAAGCTCATACACAGACCAACTGAAAGAGTCGAGTGTGTACTGACCCCTGGTGGTGACAATTAAGATTGCAGCAGTGTGACTTCCTAAGTTACAGGCTGACCTTGGAAGCATCTTCTTACTGCACAAACTCATTGACGCCGTGGTTACCACTGTCAGTCTCCAGCAGTAAGATGAGGAGTCGATTTTATACCCAGTTCTTCATTGGTGCTGTTGTAACAGACTTGGTCTTGTGAGAGAATAAATAACAGCCATGGAGGTGGCTTCGGGGCTATCCAGGCAAAGGGAAGTCTCCTTTCCAGTTTCAGTGCTGTATAATACAAGGAACAGTGATGATGTTTATATGAGCAAAGGAACTGCATTGGCCAGTTAGCAGGTCATCTAAAGCCAGGGTACCAAAACAGCAGTACAGAGTCCCAAGACAGAGCTCTGCACAGGGTCCACTCAGAATACACAGGCACTAAGTGAAGGTATGACATGAGGAATGTGCTCCATCACCTGGGCTACACACAGGGCGGTCCAACTGAAGATTCAACCCCAGGCTCCAGACCCACACATCTCCCACACTAGGCCAGCTTGTGCTTTAAACAACCCAGTAGCAAGGCTGAGCCTGCTTCTGTACCTTCTAAGGCGGGTAGTGACATCACCATGTCTTCAGCCAGGCATGGAATCTACAAGTCCCCTGTGCTTCCTTCCTGTCCCCTACTCACCACTTCCTGTCTCAGCAGAAGAGCACAGGTATGAAGTTGGAAGTCGTGGTGGAGCAGAGGACCTGATATCCTGATGAGGAGACAGGGACCTCTGGAGACAAGGATGACAGATCGCCAGGGCCCCTACATGCTCGATTGAACAGATGAACAGCTGGGCTGGACCCTAAAGATGAAGGGGAACCACAGACCGATTTTTGTCAGGGAGTGCCATAATCAGACTGACACTTTATGCAGCATGGGGCCAAGGCAGGGGGATGGTTAGACTGGCTGTCCAGTGAGCTCCTGAATCTGCCCGTCTCCTTCCTCCAGCACTGGAGTTACAGGTGCATCCTGTCACGCCCCACTGAGTGCTGAGGACGCACACTCGGGACCTCATGCCAGCACAGCAAGGGCTTCTCCACTGAACCGCCTCCCCAGCTTCAGAACAGACATAGCTTAGCTGTTTACTATTTACTGTTACTGTCTAGCTTATGCTCTTTACTTGTTTACATACTTCCCTCTGCTCCTCATCTCTCGTAGCCGGGTTCAGAATACCTTAAGGCCAGTGTATTAGTCAACTTTCTGTTACTATAATGAAATACCTAAGACGATTCACTTATGTAGAGAAAAGGTTTACTGGCAGAGAGAACTGCTCAGCTCACAGACAAGAACCGAAAGAGTGGAAGAGGAAGGGGCATAGTTGCCACAGTCCCCTTCAACGCACACCTCTTTGAGCTAAGGACCAACACAGTACCTTCCAATACTCTAGGGACCAGGCCATTGACTCATAGTCTGTGGGGAACATTCAACATCCAAACTGTACCCGTCAGTGACATGGATTTCTTTCTCCTTCTGTTCCTAGCACCTAAGACAAATGTGTCCTAGCCCACTTCCTCAATAATTATTGGAAATAATGTCCTTATCAAAATTATTGATTAACCGAATCACCTCCTCCCAACAAACTGGAGTCTATGTCATTCTCCACGTTAAAGCTGAGGGAGTGATTAGCCCTCGTATGTGTTTTAGTGAGTTTCTGTGTGACACGAAAAGGTACTGTGAGAGCTTATGTGTCTTCAAAGAGTGGGGTGCCCATCAGATTTAATGTGTGGATACAAAATCATATCCCCTGCACCCCGCTGCTGCTGATTGTATTCTGTCCGCTCTTTTCATATTTTGAAAGTTGAGGTGCTTCGGCTGGCTTTCGTTAGTAGAATTACAGTCCTTAGCTTTAAAGTTCATTTGTTTTGCCAGTGAAGTTTTACAAGAAGAAAGTGTGCTTTCTTTTTCTATGCTAAGCGATTTTCTGGTTTGAGAGATGACCAACTTAGAGTTCAGATTAATGGCTGACTGGAGAGATGGCTCAGCCATTAAAAGGCCAGGCTCACAACCAAAAAATAAGAATTCAGATTAATAGGAACCCACGTGTTTTATTTCTCTGTGAAAACTGAGGTTTCCCAGAGTATGTCACCTACACATAGTTGGGGGTAAAGAAATATGTGTCCCCAAGGTCCCCAAGGAGTGATACCCAGGTCTGGAATATGTCCTTTGTTTGGTGGTTAGGTCATTCCATTTCTTGGCAAGGATCCCTTCATCAAAACTACTGATGTAAAAAGATCCATTTTTCCTCCAGCAAGCTGGGTTCCGGAGAGTCCCTGTCTCCACTCTCAGGACGAGCAGGTGTGGGTGGTTTGCTGCTGTTATCATTCCAAATTCCAGTCTCTTTGGAAGCTGGTGTCTAAAGATGGACCGAGGGCTTTGTGCTACTGAATAGCCTGCTCTCCTTAGGTGCTCATGGACCACTCAGCTATTTGCCGGGATGCACTGTCTTGGCTCTTAGCTTGCCGGTCTCTTTGGCTGTCTTAGATGAGTAACCTGGTGGCCTCCCAGATAATGAATTACGCTGATATCAGCTCCCGTGCCAACGCCATTGAGAAGTGGGTTGCAGTAGCGGACATTTGCCGATGTCTACACAACTACAATGGTGTGCTGGAGATCACCGCGGCCTTAAACAGAAGTGCCATCTACAGGCTGAAGAAAACCTGGGCCAAGGTGTCCAAGCAGGTGAGCATCGGTGTGCGACACACCTTGCTACTGAGAGGAGGGGAGGTGTGGAGAGAGAGGGCCCAGATGAATCCTGCTAATTAGGAAATCATTAGCTGAAATGAGCAGTAGAGTTGCCAAAGGAAGGTGCCAATGGATAATTACCCTGCTCTTACCACTTAATTAATTTCCCTCCTGTGTGTCTCCAAAACACTCATTAGACTGTTTAGGGGGGCACAATCTCAAACAATGTGGCTGTCAGTCATGACTTGTTTCCTGAATTCTTTCTGGAGGGCAAGTGAGCCCACAGCCTCCCAGTGGATTCTTCCCCATCCCCTTTCTCCTCCAAAGCCTTTGTCCCCAGAGGCCTCAGTGTACAACGTTTCCTCGGTCCTTCTAGGAGCTGCTTTCTGAGTTTTGAACTGGTGACTTAGACATGCAGACCATTGGTTTTCTTCCCTTAGATTTAGATTTCCTCTCTTATTTCCACTCAGATAATTTTAATAGTCAAATCAAACCATACTGCTCCCTGCCCTTCTAGCCTTCTTCTTGGGTATTGGTGAGTTTGGGAGGGGCCTTCTAAAAGGCTGTCTGGAAGACTTTCTCTAGACCTCTAGAAGGCTGGCTCTGGCTCTGACTCTAGTTCTTTGCTGGTTGGTCATCAGATACAGGATGTTTGTGGCATGCAGATGGTTTATCTAACCTGCCCAGGAGCAACAGTCCATGACTGTTCCAAGGGAGTTGGGCTAGCCTTGTCTTGTCCACGCCATTGGCTCTGCTAATGTTCTGAACCTAGGATGTGTCTCACCCCGACCACAGGCTGTTTTGCCCTTGGTGGCCCCGCAGGGCATGTGAACTCTTCATTATTGGATTACTACCTTGGTCGTCACAAAGGGTCTTGGAGGAATCTCCCAGGCTCCTCCGTACTGTTTTAATGCCTTTTGGGAGGAGATCGGTGCCAGGCATGCTTAGCTTAACTGTTCACTGCACTTTGCTATGCACCTTGATGCACCCACTGGAATTGGAGAGGGCTATCCCACAGAGCTTGTCTCTCAAGGCAAGACCAAAAGAGCATACATGTATCCTGCTGCCAATTCTTCAAGGTGTTGGTACTGTTGCCCTCCCCCCCGCCACCTCGAGAGCTTAAGCGCCATAAGATGAGTTCATTATTTCTTCTGTCTTCACTTATCTCTCTGAGCCCTTCTCTCCAGAGCAGGAGTTGCCTTAAGTTCTCTGTGTAGCCAGGAAGTAGGCTCTCACAGCTCCCCTCCCACTTTATTCCTTTGTAAAAGGGCAGTTCTGAGGACCTGAACTAGGATACTTAGAAGTCTGTGACCAACAAAGCCTGGAATGACTAGTAAAAACCATACATTTTTTTAAATGGTGTTATTTTGTAAATAAGAATAAAAACTCCATTTAAGTCAACCATAGATTCACAGACAGCCATAAAAATGATATAAAGACTCCTTTCCCCTTATACAGACCCCTTCTCTATCAAAGTCAGTAAATAAGTGAGGATTGTTTTGTTTAATTGGTTAAAACTGGTGCACTGTGCCAAGGCCTCCTTCAAGCTCTAAGGAAGTTCCAGGCTTTCTCCGTAACTGACTTCAGTGGTATGCTTGACTTTGAGAGCATGATAACTGTGGAAAAGAGATTCTCAGCTCATGTTAAAATTTCTGTTTCAAGTTGTGGTACAGACTGTAATGATGTCAGATAGACTGTACTGTTCCAGTCAAAGTATGAGTTACTGGCAGTGTCCACAGTGTGGGTTGTCCAATTGTTCACTAGAGTGGAGGTATCTACAGCCAAGTACCTCACTCCAATCACAGTCAGGGCCTGGTCACTGAGGTGCCAAATTTGGCAATACTGTCTTCCCCATAGCAGGTCTGAGATCAGTCTGGAAGATGCCCAGAAGGCCTGTGGAACTCTCTAGATCTGTGACTGTCAGGGAGATTGTACTTGTGAAGTTTCTTTGGATCATGGCCAGTCCTGGGTAAAGAAAAAGGCCCTTCTGAGACCTCAGAAATTTGGATGGGATGTCGGCATCTTGGATTGTTGTGGAAACTGATAGGAAACTATATAGTTCCTCTCAAGCCCAAGTCAGGGTCATGTGATCTCCAACCTAGGCTTGCCAAGTGCTTCTCACAGTTGGCCCTGGAGCATCAGGACCCACCAAGATGCCAGTGTGTGTAGCCCACCAGGAGTGAGTCCTCATCCCATCCCCCAGGGTCACACTGCTGTTCTTCCATGACTATGGAAGAAACTCTAGACCAATGTCAACATCCATAGTAGGTCTTTGTAAAGTCTAGAATTAAACTTCTCTAGCAAATTGATGAGCATGATCACTAAAGCAAGGATTTGGAGTGGAGGATACTGTGTAGATATGTGTTGATGGTTTGGAGAATCATACTGAAAAAGATTCACCATGAGCTGGGCATGGAGCTCAGAAGTGGAGTGCTTGTCCAGCATCTACAAGGTCCTGGGTCAGCTTCCCAGCACTTCAATAGAATAATAAGGTTGGTCTGAAATCCCTTTTAGGAGACCCCCTGCCCCCTTTCAGATGATCATTCAACACATGCTGAAGTTCCTAAGTCTTCTTTGCATCTCAGTTTTTCTTCTCTTTCCATTTTTCCTCGGCCTGTGGCAAAAGCCTGGATACAGGCACTTCCTTTGCATGCCTCTTCTTCTCTTAAACATTAAATGGCATCAGCACCTGCCACTGAAGGGAAGAACCAAGTGCCCCGCCACTGCTCACTCTCATCAAATTACAGTGTTTCCTCCACAAACTAAGTTGCCTCTCTCCTTTTTAGACAAAAGCTCTGATGGACAAACTTCAGAAGACTGTTTCATCTGAAGGAAGATTTAAAAACCTCAGAGAAACTCTTAAAAAGTATGTCAATTTTAATCATTAAATGATTCACACTTCAAGAATATGATCAAATAACTTGCATGGCATGCGAATAGTAATCGACCCCCTCCGTTGCTGGAAATAGGAAGGAGCTACTATTGTAGATTTTCACTTTTCACTTGGAATTCTGTGCATATAGTGAGCATCTTATGGATAGACCGTGGTATGTATGGATACTGTGCATATAGTGAGAATCTTATGGATAGACCATGGTGTGTATGGATACTGGGCATATAGTGAGCATCTTATGGATAGACCACGGTGTATGTGGATACTGTGCATATAGTGAGCATCTTATGGATAGACCATGGTGTGTATGGATACTGTGCATATAGTGAGTATCTTATGGATAGACCATGGTGTGTATGGATACTGTGCATATAGTGAGTATCTTATGGATAGACCACAGTGTATACAGATACTGTGCATATAGTGAGAATCTTATGAATAGACCATGGTGTTTACAGATACTGTGCATATAGTGAGAATCTTATGAATAGACCATGGTGTTTACAGATACTGTGCATATAGTGAGCATCTTATGGATAGACCATGGTGTGTACAGATACTCTGCATATAGTGAGCATCTTATGGGTACTGTGCATATAGTAAGTATATTAGAGATTTATGTAGTATATTCCAACTAGTAAAATATCGACATAAGTCAACTATCTCTTAGTATGATTTTGTTAATTTAGTATCTCTTAATCTAAACATAATGATTGATTGTGACTTTTTGTGTAAATATTCCAGAAGCAGTTGATTACTGTTGTTACTGTGTTTACTTTGGGTCTTTTATACCTACATTGTTCTTTCTACACACACACACACACACACACACACACACACACACGCACACACACACACACACGGGGCAGGGAGGCAGAGAATAAGAACTCTATTTGCTTGCAACTGATTTTTTTGGGATTTCACACTTGAACTTGGCTTACCCTGGGAGAACATTTGTCTTATGTCACACCGGTAAAAGATGAGTGGTAGTCATCTATACGTTGCTATTACACCAGCAAAAGCAGTAATAGCAGAGCAAGTACTTGCTAAATATTTACACACTGCATGTTGGGTGCTTTACATGTCTTTCTTAAGCCTCACAACAAACTTCAGAGATTAGCTTTTCTGTCCTCATTACTGGTGAGGAAAGTGTAGACCAGGGAGCACCCTGCTCAGTATTCCTGAGCAACTGGTCAAGCTGGGATTCAAACTCTGTTCCCTCTGCACCAGAAGTCATATCCTTAGCTGCAGTCCTCACCAGGAAGACCAAGTAGACCCAGTTTGCCTGAACAAGTGCCTCCTGTGGTTGTGATTTCTCATCAGGACCGCCAGCCCACAAATAATGGCATGGAGACTTAATATTAATTATGAAAGCTTGACCTTTAGCTTAGGTTTGTCCCCAACTAGCTTTCATAACTCAATTAACCCATAATTTTAACTATAAACTGCCATGTGGCTCAGTTACCTCTCCTCAGTATGGCACATCCCACTTGCTCCAAGTCTTCTGTTAAAATACAAGCACCTAGATTCCTCCTCCTCCTCTTCCTCTCTCTCCCTGGAAATCCTGCCTATCTTCTCCTGCCTAGCTATTGGCCATTCAGCTCTCTATTCCACAAATCACAGCAATATGTCTTCACACAGTGTACAAATACCTCAAAACAGTCTCTTTCATGGCTTTAGTGTGTAGCTGTAAATGGCTGTTAAATCCAAGTCTTCTAATGCATTTCCAAACTAGCTAAACGGAAAATGTATTTCCCGTGGTGCACATTCTAACTGTGTGTGTGCAGGAATAAGAACCACTCTTCCTGGCCTTGCAGCTGTAATCCCCCTGCTGTCCCTTACCTCGGGATGTACTTGACAGACCTGGCCTTCATTGAAGAAGGAACCCCGAACTTTACAGAAGAAGGCCTTGTCAATTTCTCCAAAATGCGAATGGTAGGTGGCCATTTTGTGATTGACCTGTGTTGATGACTTGGCAGCCTAGTGAGAAGAGTCTAGGTAACAAGGGTGGTGTCGGCTTCTAAACCTTGAGGTGGAAAAGAGGGTGAAGACACCTGTTGTCGTCCAGTTGAAGAGATTTTTGGTAGTGACTTCTTAAAGTCTGGGTCCAGACTGTGGGGAATATAACTCCAAAGATGATTTTCTAAGACTGACCAGTAGGCAGATGCATGAGTCTCCTTGCTAGACAGCCATATTCTGAACACCAAGTTAGAGGCCAGAAACCCACAAGAAACAGCACCCAGAGCTTCTCCCTGTCCCCAGCCTGTGGCCACCCTGAGGCCACCCAGAGTCAGCTGACCCAGTGATTATGAGTTCAGGGCCTTCTTGTTGGCTTTACCCTTGGCTCCTTGAAGGTATAAGAAGTGATCAGGCAAGGCTCCTCCTACCCCATGGAGGACAGGACTCAGGGATGTCACCCTGGGAGAATGCACTGTGATGCAGAGGGATGTTTCTGAATTGCTCTTGTTTTTTCCTGTTAGATATCACACATTATTCGAGAGATACGCCAGTTCCAGCAGACTGCTTACCGCATAGACCAGCAGCCAAAGGTAACACTGTGTGCTAGTTGTGAGAACTTACAAGGACGGATGTAGAAGTTAGTGTTCTATAACACCACACAGCTGAGCAATAATACCAAAGGCTGACTTATGGTAAGGACCTGGACTAGAAATGATCAGCAAGTCTAACCGAGAAAAGGGAAGCTTGAAAAGATAATTCATCAAGTTTTATTCATTGTTGAGCATGTTTCCTAGGATCTGACCCCCTACCTTCTGTTTCCAGTACTTTGATCCCATCCCAACCTCGAGATCACAAAATACATTCTACAACTGGACAGACTTTTCTTTCTTTTAAAAGAAAAAGTAGGTTGCTTCAGTTTCTTCCTTGAGTGCCTACCTTGGCTCCTTTCAATGATGGACTATAAAATGTAAGGTGAAATAAACCCTTTCCTCCCAAAGTTGCTTTTGGTCATAGTGTTTATGATAGCAACAGAAATTAGCCGAGAACAATGAGTGTATGTATCTGTCAGAACTATACTCACATGAGTTATCAACATTATACTTCAATAAGAAGGAAATATTTCCCAGAAATACCTCACGCCCTTACACCTTCATTTCTAGTGCCATTTTCTTTCTTTATTCCTGGTATCTGTCCATCAGAGCGTGTACACGTGAACACCAGGAAACAAGCCGGCAAGGATTTCACCCTCACCATGGGTTGTAAAATACTGACTGCAACTCTACATGTATGGCAATTATTAAAGCCACTGATAGGCTGCATGCTCAAGGCTGTAAGCAGTGAGAGCCCCATGTGCCTGTGTTGCAAAGAGGAAAGTAAACCTCAATGGGGGATATGATTCTGTTTATCACTATAAGATTAAATTTTAATACTGTGAGTATGTGTAATGCATATAAATACACAGTAACACATCTGAGATCACATACGCCAAATAACAACAGAGTGCAGACTGGAACTGGAGGTTGGGAGAGGACTACTTTTACAACAATAATATCTTCATTTGTTTTTGTCTTACGAAAATTCCAAATGTCTCAGGAAAGATGTTTAGTTGTGTCAGATTCATTCAGAAAATGTACAGTTGATCTTCTGAGAGAAGCATCAACTGATCTCTCTCTCTCTCTCTCTCTCTCTCTCTCTCTCTCTCTCTCTCTCTCCAGGTCATACAATACCTGCTTGACAAAGCCCTCATCATAGATGAAGATACACTCTATGAGCTGTCGCTCAAAATTGAACCTCGACTCCCTGCTTGAAGATCTGGCCTTGTCCCTGAGAACATGGGAATTTCGTGTAAAGTGTGTCACACAGGGCACGGCGGGGGCCCAGAGGGACAACGCCTGCCTCCGTTCACCACTAAAGATGGAACCAGACTGCAATTCTGTCTCCAGCCAGAGTGAAACCCAGCTGCATGGGTCAAGGACAGATGCTCCAGCTCTGGGTGGGAAGGTGTGAAACTCGAAGCTTAGGGAAGCTGATGGTACAATTTGCATAAGGGATATAATGTAGGAGATGCTGGTAACCATTATAATGAAGTGGAAGGAAGGTAAACGTCCCCTGTCCCATGTTCTGCTAGAACTTGGGGACAAGGTCCCACAGAGAAGACCTATAATGTTTTATGGCATTCTACTAGCCTGGGCACGCCTCCACCAGTCTTCTACAACTTAATTGCTTCTATTACATTTCCTTTATGCCAAGCGTCACAGCCAGGCTGACGCTTCCTTTCTAGGCCCGACACATAAGCAGTTTCAGTATGCAGCATGTGCATGGTTCTCTGTGCATTCTCCATGCATGGGAGGAGTGGCGTGCTCTGGAAATAGCCTTGCAGCCTTTAGGCAATGGAACAGGAATTAAAAGATTAAAAAAAAAAAGTGGATTTGTTGGTAGCGTTTCCTTAATTCCAAGTAAGCAGCATCCTACAGGCTTGAGTGGGGACTTCACTGAGAGATTGGTCCCAAGAAGCACACCCCTTAGAGAGACAGACAGCTGTGGATGTTGCAGTAAAGTACATGTCCATGTCAGTTAATCGACAAAACTGTGGAATGTGATAAGAAGGCCACCAAGTGCATGGAGAGTAATGACTTTCACTAAGCAAAAATGGAGGCCTAAAAATCATCTCTGTACCTGATTGCATTTGTTTTCTTTTCCGTATATTACTCTAGAAACCTTTTCTGATGTATACAAACTTATTTGGGGTTCATTTTGAACATCGGCTGTACTTTAAAAACAAATGTTTTGTGGGGCTCTTCTTTTGAAAGCCCACGCTTCCGTCTGCTATTGGTAGACAGTCCTTCTCCTCTCCCAGCCATCTTTTTTAAAAAGGGTTTTGAAGATCCATTCTGAGTAAGACTATTCCAAGTGCATGGGAAATGGCTGATCACTCCACAGCTCTTAGAGCAGAAAACCAAATGCAGGGGTTTGCCTGCACCCCAAGCCTGGGGAAGTGACCTCGTGCTCCACACAATGGTCAGTTGTTCAAGGAATAGGGCTCTCCTTGATTACCTCCCTCTCCTATTCTCAGGGAGACCACTGCTTTAAAGGGGGGAAGAGATGACAGTGACGGATTATTATTTCTTGGGCCTGGCATACCTGGCATTTTCTCTTAGCGGCATGATGCTTATTGACGCTGACCACGAAGATTGATCTGCCTGGCCATTGCCCCTCTTCCTTTGCATTTTAATTATGTGATAGAGCTAACAGCTAGCTAATGCATTCCACTCACCAGTTCCAGGGGCCCAACGGAAGAGCTAGCATTGGTAATGTACCATAGAACTAGAGAAGGTACATTTTCTGCACAGTAAGGGTCAGCCCTGTACATAACTGCATATAAGCTAAGTAAAAAGAAAGTATTTATATTATATGAATCCCACTCCAAAAATCGTTTCACTGGTCCATTTTAGCCAACAGTGTAGCACTAAAGCCCCCCAAGGGCCACTTAGGGATGCTTTTTCCTTTTTATTTATTTATTTTCGGAGTTACTTGTTTGTTCTCTTCAGTTTCACATAAGAGGTTGATGCACAATGGCGCATGACGAAAGCATGAGCTGTCGGATCCTAACTGTGCACACCTCGGGACTTACTTCTCGGTGTTCAGAAGCCGAACGTTTAAATAATTCGTCACTCACACCAAACACCACCAGATCTTACAGAGGCAAAGTAACGGTTACATTCCTGAGAGGGCCACAGCATACTAGTTTCACGCCAATCACTACTGGGGAAGGAGTACCCACACCGCCTTCAGCCCCATCCCCTTCCCCACAGCACCCCATCCCCGCCCTTCAGAGGATGGCTCTGTGTGCGCTTCCCTTGGGAGTTTGGGCTCCTGCTTCTCCAATGTTATATTGCAGAGGCCACTGCAGCCATTCTTATTAAAATAAGAGGAATTTCTAATGCCCTTCTCCTGTTGAAATGCAGCTTTTCCTCAGCAAGTGATGACGCTTTTGAGCCTGTTTCCAGTAGACAGTTGGAAGCGCCCCCACTGGTCATTTGTGGGAACTGCCATTGCTTTGCTCAGATTGTCTGGCTTGTTAGAGCTAAAGAGACTAGGATCGATCGTTTATGGGTCAGCCAAGGCAGGGATGCACATTTAAAAACAAAACACCTCAGCTTGGTCCTGTTTAAAATTCACCAGAGCAATCTGTGATTCCTCTTCTGATTGTTGAACCCCCGGTCCTTTGAAGCTTTATATGTATTTGTAGGGTACAACACATGCACTCTGTCTGTGTCTGCCAATACTCTACTCTATGAGATGTTTCTAAGAGCACATGGGAGGCCAGCTTCAAAAGGTCAAGTCGTGAACATGTGTACTGCAAAGTTAACAGGAAAGCAACCCAATCGATTTCATGCTTTCAAATGAGCACAACATTTTGTCCTGCGGGTGGAATTACCTTGAGGGCTTCGGAGGATGCCTGACTAAGACATCCACTCTTTCTACAGAAACAAATCTCTTACCGAATCCAGTACATGTGACAGGTTCAGCATGAAGTATAATGCTGTTGCTTTTCTTCTGCAGTTCCCCCGAGGAGTTTAAAGGGAGATTTTAAAGTGCTGTGGCAATCTTTCCGAGTGGTTCTAACAGCCTCCTTCATTGTGTGTTTATCGGTGCATCTCAAAGTCCAACATGTAAAAAAATGAAACTCATGAAAGAGAAAAGCCACTGTAAACCATGTGATGTGACCATGGGCTTACCCTCTTCTCTCATGTTAGGAGAGACAAGACTGTAGGCCACCAGTGACTGTGTCTGGCCTGAAGAGGAACTCAATAAAGGGGTCACTCCTAAAATGCTCAGCTTTCACATTTTAAAAAAGGATTTTACTTAGCTTTTCTTTTCAATGGTTAATGTTATTCCCCCGTGAAAAGATCTCTTGTTTTAAATATGTTTCTTTTAAATCTCAACTTGCAAAATTTATCATTTTTACTACTGTTGAGATGGCATAAAAGATAATATCCTATTTTTAGCCAGGCTGATGTCCACAGCTGGAGGAAATTAATGAATGGAACTCCTTTTCATTTCTGTGAGAAGCAAGATTGTAAGTTTAGTGACCTGTTTAAAGACATCACTACGTGATTCCTGGAATAAGGCTGTGGTCGGTGGTCTGTAACCAGCATCCTTGCAGAGGCCGCTGTTAGCTTACACCTGGTCAGAGCAGTAGACAGGGACCTTTTGTTATAGGGACAGACACACGAGTGACCTAGCCGTTTCTCAGCTGCCTCGGGGCATGATGTTAAGATTAGGACTGACCGTTCTTGATCAGATCTGCTCAAATAATCCCCCCTCCTTCACAATGTCGAACCACTGTCTTTCCACAACCCATTTCAGTCTTCACCAGAAAGCTGGTTCTGAAAGCGCACTGGACCAGACCTGAGTCTCAGCCTAGCTCTGCATCGTCCAGCCGAAGAAACTTAGGCCAGTGTTTACACCTCTGCGTCTCAGTTTCCTCATCTATAAAATGGGATTAACCATAATTCCTGTGCTGTCTACCTCACTGGGCTGTCCTGAGGACCAAAGGGGTCAGAATGTAAACTTTAAAGTGCTGTACAATTGTGAGGTAACTGATTACCATTCTCAGCTCTCTTTTACAGAAGAATTAAATGTACTTATTATTTGTGTGTATGTGCGTGTTTATGTGTACAAACACATGTGTTAGTCAGAGAAACACATTGTGTCTGGTTACTTTGTACATCTGCTGTCATTTGTAACTCTAATGAGGGATTTGTGCTGTGGCCTGGCACTTGCCAAGTGAGGCGTAGGCTATGCCGACATGCAAATTAAACTTCGCCTTTCTTCAGTACTCCAAAGTCTCATGATTTCTTCATTTATCTCCTTTCCCATTTTGACACTGTCCTTCACCTCAATTGGCTCCTTTATATGTTCTTTTACTTCTACAGTTCACATACAAAGAACGCTTAAGAGAATTTTTTGTTGTTGTGGCTTTTTGGTTTTTTGTTTGTTTGTTTGTTTTTTCGAGACAGGGCTTCTCTGTGTTGTTTTGGTGCCTGTCCTGGATCTCGCTCTGTAGAACAGGCTGGCCTCGAACTCACAGAGATCTGCCTGGCTCTGCCTCCTGAATGCTGGGATTAAAGGCGTGTGCCAACCACCTCCCAACTCACTTAGAAAAATTTAATTTGCAGACCATATTACTAAGCAGAGAACTGGAGGGGTAAGGTCCTCCAAAAAGATGTCAAGGATCACCATCAAACCCACTCCGTTTCTAGTTCTTAAGTCTGTTCCAGTGACATCTGAGGCCCATGCCTGGCTACTTCCAGGCATGGAGAACCCGCCCTGTCCAAGCAACTCATGTCACGCAGGGGTGGATCCTCTCCCAGTCACCACTAGCTCTGAACTTCAGGAGTTTCTGAGCCCTCTCAGGTTGCATTTTCTTAAAAATGAAGGCTGGTGTCCATTCCCAGAATGACTATAGTGCTTACGTGGGCTGATATATACGAAAAGATTTAGAGGAAATTGTCCCGACATCCAGAGTTGAATCAGGATCCAGAGCACAAGGGCAAACTGCAAAGAGAGGCCCCTTAGCTTCCTTCTCCAGTTGTGGTGGGAACCACCCAGGCTGGAGGGACACACAGACATAGGGCACACACGCCGTCCTGCTTGGCCACCCCATAAGGCGGTTCCTCCCTGCGTGGCCCCATCTGGGACCTGCTCTATGACATGCCAGATAGATTTAGGAATAGCTAAGGAAGAAAGTCCACAACAGATTTCTGTGTCACTTTAAAGCAAGTGACAACAGCCGTCACACACTCCCTTACGTTCTTTTCCCTGTGGCAAAAGCCAGCCGCACGGCCACACTGACGTGAGCTTGGGGGTTGGCAATGATGAGGAAGGGATGGAAGGGATATGACGGGAATCGTGTGAGATGGACTTTCAGACACTCGTCCTACTGCCGGGAGTCACTTGTGGAGATTTTGTGTCCCCGTCACAGCCTCTTAATCCCAAGGTTAGAAAGGAATAGGCGCATACCGGGCGGTGGTGGCACACGCTTTTAATCCTAGCACTCAGGAGGCAGAGGCAGGTGGATCTATGAGTTCGAGGCCAGCCTGGTCTACCGAGTGAGTTCTAGGATAGGCTCCAAAAGCTACACAGAGAAACCCTGTCTCAAAAAACCAAAAAAAAAAAAAGGAATAAACATTATTTTCTCAAGTCCCCCAACTTCTGACCCATCTCAACTCATATAAACTTAATCTGTAAAATATAAGCTGTGAGGGTGAGGGGAGGTAGAGGGAGCCCTAAATGTTGATTTGATTATCCAAAAGTGAAGGGGAAATAAAAGGAAATTTGTGTGTGTATATGTGTGTGTATGTGTGTGTGTGTGTGTGTGTGTGTGTGTGTGTGTGTGTGTGTGTGTATGACTGACATTCTTCAAAAATCTACATTGCCATCCTCCCCAAAGCCTTGCAGTTTTCTGGATCTGGGAGCGAGACTGTGTCAGGTCACTGGAACTGACTTTGAAACAAATATGTGTGCACAGAGCTATTTTGAGAAGAAGCCTCCACTTCCCCTCTGCTCCATCCCAACACAGAGCTTCACCCTTCGGCCCCATGCCTCACAGCTTGATGCCCCTGGTACCAGAGGAGGCCACTGGGGCCCAGGAACTATGACCCAAGATGAGAGAGTATTCCAGTTGGGACTAAGATTCTGAAGGATCATCAAGTTCTGTGATTGGCACCAATCGGATTACTTTACTGAAACAACAGAAAAGTCTAGAAAATAGATCTGAGAACATCACATGTTGAAAGAGAATCAGTTTGTAAAAACTGTGATTCTGTGTAAGCCATGTCTTAGCAATAGCGAGTATACAATTTAACCAGACTCTAAGGCACACACGATAAAATGCTTGACCCCTCAGCACACATCGGAGGAGCCTGGATGTGTGAGTTCACTCTCACATCAAGGCTCTTCCCAGTCCCCAGGAGACCCCGGTCCTGTGCTCCAATCCTTGTCTCATGCATCATCTCATACAAAGGCTAAACAAAAGTACTTCTGCTGTGGGTCAAGTTTAAGGAAACTTTGGCCAAGAAGGACGCTGACCCACATCGGGAACCAGCATTTCCTGTCCAGCAGCTCTCTCTGAGCCCGGCTGTGCCCTAAGAGTGAGAAAGGAGTAAGCAGGTGATGCTGATGTGGCTGCATGTGTACGTGATGGCCAGGAGAAGGCCAGGCGAGCGCCTTTGAAATGGCAGGGTAGCTGTCCAAAACCCAGATGGTTTGTTGCTATTCATAGGCACCTTTCAGTGGCAGATGTCCTGGGAGGCTATTTTTAGCAAGGATAAGGTCTGGTGGTCATGTAAGCTGGTGTGGATAGAAAGTGAGAAAAATCTAGTCTCTACTTCAGAGATCCCGATCTTGAATATGATGGTGATTATCATTGTCCCCGAACCCAAGTCCCGGACAAGTTGTACGGGCTTTCCTGATCGCTCCTGGTTCTCTCTCTAACATCTGGAAAGAGGCCACCTGAGACTTCCTCTCAGACTTTTTCCTCCAGGGCTAACGCCCTCTCCCCTGCTAACAGGTAGTTTCTTCTGTTGGCCCTTGTACCCCAAGCTAGGACTGCCCTCCAGGTGAGCTGCACATCCAAGCTCCCTCTCAGAACAAGAACTGTCTGCAGTCCCGGCTGGCAGGCCAAGTCAAAGGTCTGCCTATTCAAGGGAAGGCAGACATTTCACAGAAATGGCAGGTTCTAGAAAGGACGCCTGGCCCAGTGGCAAGAGAGTCAGGAGCTGGCCTTCAAGGACACAGCTGGGGGAGCCAGCGTAGCTGGAGGTCTGAAGCCGGATTGGTGGAGGACTCTCCAGCCCCACCCAGCACAGTGGCCTTTTCTAGGCTGAGCCCCACGAGCTCCTGTTACACTTCTTGGCTGTGTGCGTGCAGCAGGATCTGGATAGGACAGACTCCTCCAGCTTCAAGGTCAGTGAGATGATCAAAATGCTTGATTTCTCCCAGGAAGGACAGTGCTAGAGCCAGTGTGGTGAGCCTTAGGTCAGGGGACCCCCCAGCCACGGAGAAAACACTGGGAAAACTGTGTGTGGGCCAGAGAAAAATGGGAATTTGATGTACCAGTAGGGTCGCCCTTGTGTGTAATCACCTTTTCCCCGGGCATGAGCCTGGGCAGCTCAAAAAGGGGACCCAGAACCTTAGCTTGCAGTACCCCTGTTTCCTAGTGAATCAAGAACTTTTGTGGATAAAAATCTAAATGTGGAATTTTGACCCTAAACTTGGGATACATTTAGATTTTACGTTTCATTCTCTGATAATTTGCAGGGACCAATCCGCTCGTGTCTGGGAGTGTTTTTCCTCAGTTGCATCAAATGCGATGCCTGGTGACTTGGAATGAACTAACTAGAAGATTTAAGCTCCTTGAGGCTCTCCAAAAGAGCAGAACAGTTACTAATGGTCCAGATTCCATTTAATGGCTAATGCTGCTGCCAGAGACTCACTCTTGAACATACTGATATACTGAACATGAACTATGTAAAGCTCCATTTTTAGAAGGAAAATGAAAAATAAGCTTCAAATGGCTAAGTGGCAGTCCACTCCTTACTTATTTGCTTGGCTCTTGGAGGACAGTCATTATCAGTCCTGCCCTTGTCCTTGTGGGTAAAGTCCATGACTTTGGAAGCTCTGCTTTGAATGTGTGGAAAGCGGCACTTGCCCAGCAAACCAAAGCCCCCTTTGTCCTCAGTGCTGTCTTCGGGACCTTCCTCAAGCACGGCCAGGTCCTGGGACCAGCACAGCGCTGCTGTCTGGGGGCTCTAGGTGGCAGTCAGTACACTCAGGACAACACCATGTTAGTTAAACTGTGTACTTTCCAGGAGGCTGCTTTCCCCGCGGACATCTTTCACTTTCTGTTGCATCTGTGCCCTTCTATCCTCTTCTGTCCTTTCATGGAGAACATGACGTCAGAGGTGGCAGGAAGATAGGCTCTTCCTGGACTTACTGGCCATTGCCAGCCTTTGTACCCTTGCGTTCCACACATTGGGAGGCACCTTTTAAAAATCCCTTGTGCTTGGAGCTGATCGTACATACCTGTGGGCTAAGGTATGCAAAGTGTAGGCTCTGCCAGCTACATGATATAACCATGGCCTTGGGGCATGGACTGGGGACCTGGGCAGTCTCTCTAAAAAGGTAGCAGAGGCAGAGGCAGGAAGCAGGAGTTGGGGTTTGGAATGAGGAGGTATGGGCTGTCAGAGGTAGGATGGGGGCTGAGTCTGGGACCGATTCAGTCACCACTTCAGAGCCCTGAGTCTCCATCTCTGCCACAGTACAGAGGAAGGTCCATTTGTCTTCTTTGAGGTCACATGGAATCTGTGTCTGGCATTCTGGGAGTTCTTGTCTGTCGAGCCAGGTACCTCCCATAGAGCCAACTCTGAAGGTGACTGTTGGAGGTCACATGCACCCCTGCCTGAAGAGGCAGAGAAGAGGACATCCCACTCTGTTACAGCTGTTCAGAGGACAGGGTGGCCTTTAGGTCCCCATTCTCTTGGAAATGTTTTCTCTTGACAGACAATTCTTAAAAAGATCCCAGGCCATCTTTACAAATGGGGCTAGGAAAGGCCTGTCTCTCAGGGAGGAACCCTATGTTCTCATGACTTCCTATTTGCTGAGTCAGGCAGAGAAGCTCAAGGGTGCCCATTAAGGTTGACCTTGCATCCTGCCATGTAAGGTAATTGGACCTGTTTGCTGTCTTACAACAGGAAAGTCATGGCCATTTTCTGCTTGCCTTCATGACTGGCATCATTAAGAATTTGCTCAGAAAATCCTGTGATGTTGGGATAACCACCCAATCAAGGACATCCTCTGTTTTGGGGTGACTCTGTATTGACAGCTGACACGTGGGTCCCCCACTACTCCCTACTCTCTACCCTGGCAAAGCTCAGACAGATGATGTGGTGAACAGCAGGACCAGAAATAACTCTGAATCAGCAGAAAGGCACACGTGGCCTTCACCTCAGGATATCCAGGGCAAGCAGAAGCTTCAGGGTTGGGGTAGTTCATGACATTACAGAGCCAGAGAGAAAATTAGAAATCTGGGACCGAGTCCACCATCTGGGTCAGGAAAAAAGTCACAGCTCCTTGGCACCCTGCCTAAAGTGCTTACTATGGCTTCCCTTCTTTGATGTAGACAGCAAATGTAGGCACAAACATGATCCCAATGTCGTTGGCTTAGTCAGGCTATGTCCTTATACATTGCACCACACACACATAATTTCTCTGGCTTAGAGCCCCAGAAATTGATCTAACTTTACCCAAATGCTATTTAAAAACACACTTTTCAAACCAAGAGTCATAGAGCAGTTCCAGTTTAGGGGGACAGATAGGCAGCCTCTCCTGGTAAGAGCTATAGACAATCTCTCTGTCCTCCTCTTCTATCTAATCCCGTACAAAGGGAGAGAGGATGGGAAGAGAGAGAAAGCAAGTCCTTGCACCCTCTAAGAAAGGCAGGGCTAGTGCGGTGACCCTAGCTAGGCTTGGCAGGCCCACTGAGTGCCTGGTGTCAGAGTGGAGTGTGCACAGAAATGCCTGGAATCCTGGGCACTTCTGCAGAAGCCTGAGGAGGGGAGGAGAACAAGATTCAAATGTCCTGGGACACAGTGAGGAATCACATGCTCCAAGGTGACAATCCTGTGCCTTGGCATGGTTGTGGTGAAAGTGTTTCTGGACTCTTGGAGTGACATGAAGCATGCCTAAGTCCTGAGCTTACAAGAGCAATTCTCTTCAAGCCAAGGCAGGACAGCAGCAACCTCGGTTCGAATCCGAGTCACGGCACCAGAATGTTAGTTATTTACGCTGTTACCCTGCAAGGAAATGTCACGAAACACGACAGAATCCGCTGATAGAGTTTATTGGGGGGACAGAGGGGAAGTGAGTACCCGCACGGGAGAAAGCACGTGTGAGGAAGGGGCTTGGGTCAGTCATGGCAGCTCTTTATAAGGCGGGGCGTGTCCAGGTAGACGTAGATGACATAGCCATGCTGCGAGCCTGCGTGGCTACGTGACATCACGGATCCCAGTCACGCGAGACGCCTTGACCCGGAAATGGCTATCTTGACCTGGAGTTCGCCAGGCAGATGTGTCTGAGTGGTCGCCTTGGTTACCAGATGCCTTGAACCGGAAATGCCTATCCTGACCTGGGATTAGCTGGGCGGGTGTGTCCGCCGGGCATGTACAAACATGTCTGACCTTGGGGCATGTTGTGAACACTTCAGGTGAGGTGCTGGGGTCCACATGAACCTGGGTCAGAACTGGTGATAAAGTCAGCTTCAGGTAGAGGCCACTTGACTTCCATTCAGCCAAATAAAGCCTGCTTGGCAGGACTGTTGCAAAGTTTAAAGATGTTGTCAAGCCCCTGGCACCACTAGGCTCAAGGAGGAGCTCACTACATGTTAGTGGGAAAAAAGAAGTTTGACTAGGTAGCCAGGGCTCGGAAGCTATTTCTAGATAGAATGAAGAACCCCAGCATTGGATCAGAGGTGGGAAAGATGAGGCCCTAAACCACAAGGCCAGGAAGCTGTTGAAGACACTACCAGCACCAGGATCTGGGATGAGTGAGCTCATGTATGTGGTTAAACTCATTTTGTGAGCCTCATGCTGGTATTCAAAGGATGATCAGCAAATCTTAAAGTATGTAGTAAGCGTATTCTGGGATGACACCTTGTCCTCAGAGAGGTGAATAAAATAAAACAATTAAATGAAACGCCTAAGATGATTTTTGAAAAAGTTGAAATAAATAGGCTTTCAGAGGGAGCATCTAAGGCTGGCTAGGTATCTGGGGTCATTGAGGCAGCAGTCTCGGGAATGGAGTGGAGAAGATCCACCCTAAGGTGTCAGGGAAGGACCTGCACTTGCGTGGTGCCTGCTGCAGCCTGCTCCTTCCTCTTTGCCACACCCATCATAGGAAAGGAGATGCTGAGCCTCCCTGGACGACATCAGTGTTCCTTCGCTTAGTGGGGCTGGCAGCTGCCTGTTCTAGGGCAGCCTAGTCAGGACATACTTATGTTGGGACCATGCTTGCAGATGTGCATTCAGGAGTCAACAAATAGATGTCTGGGTATTTTCACACAAATGATTGTATGCTCATTACTTTCCTTTTGAAATCATGAATGCAGATGTGCTGAAGCGATGCTTTCCAGGGCTCCATTAGGAGAAAAATGAACAGCTTGACTCCTCCAAATACATTGCTGTGGACTAACCCTTTAGTGCTTCGCAAATAACCTTCAAAAACACTCTTGATGCTTATACAAAACAAAAATATGTGCTTGTATGTGTGTGCATATATGATGTGTTGCTGTTACAAAACCAGAACTACTTGCACTCATTCCTGTGAGATGCTTTTTTTTCTTTTTTCATCTAGGAATGAGTCATAAAACATGTGTCTAGGTAAGTGGAGGCTGCAGAGTGTTCCATATTCCAAACACACGCTATGACCCTTCTCCCTCTGACGGGCTGGTGGCTCCTGGCTTTTTGACACTCCAGACTTGCGCTGAGGATCCCTCTACCTCTGTCCTTATGTTCCGGAAACTTTATTTCTCCTCCCAAAGCATGATGCTGGGACAAGAAACCTGGGAGCTTTTGTGTTGATGGCTATTTCCTGCTTCCTTTTCCAGATTGGTCACAGCACTTTCCCAGAGCTGTCCAGGTGATTCTCAAACCAACCAATCAGCCACCCAAGGCCCACAGTCAGTGGCAGATGGGGGTCCCTGTAAGGTGTAAGGGCAGCACTCACTCATGACCTCTGGAATCCCTCATGAACCTCATCTAGACTCAGAAGGTTCCTTTTAGTATCAAAGGAAGGTGCCACTCTGCCCTCTGGCTTATATTCTACTCAGCTGCCTTTCTACAGAGGTGAATTGGGTCAGCTAAGTATGCCGTGGCCCGCAGAAGGCTCCCTGCTCTCTAGCTCTGGGATGACCTAGGTCAGGGAGCAGGCCAGTAAAGTCCCCGTGGAGTGAGTGAGAAGGTACCAGGGATGCAGGGAGAGAAGGCATTCCGTGGCAAATTGCAGACATGAAAGTGTTAGAGTCTAGGTGGATGTCCCTGGAGGACCAAGTGCTCCTGCCTAACCAATTGTCACATCTAGGGCCAGGGGAACTTCCTCAAGAGAGAAAGGAACTGAGACCCAAGGCTTTATCTTCCTGAGCAGAACCAGGAAGGGGCTAGGCGACCCAGTGAAAAGTAGGGTACCAGACTAAAGCATCCCTGTGAAGAACTAGATGTGGCTTTAGCGAGGTGCCACAGTTGCTCAGCTATGACCTTGCCCTGCCTCTGGGAAGTCTGGGTCAGCAACTTGCGCCTGCTTTAGGAGAAGGATCTGTACATCCTTCCCTGGAATAAAGTCTGCTTTCTGATGCTGGGGTGTTTGCTAAGGTGCAGGAAGATGTTCTCACTCTCTGGGAAGCATCTAGAAGTGGCCTTTCATAAATAGTGCAAGGGGATAGTGGCAGGTGCTCACCCTCACTTGGTCCTGAGTGAGTCCCAGGTACTATTCTGAAGACTCAATGTGGACCACTCCCTTACTCCAGTCTTAATGTTTCTATCTACCACTAATGTCTGAGGAAACTAAGACAGCCTTTAAGGGCCTTTCTGAAGACAACAGATAATAACTATTACAAAAGTGGGCTCAATTCCCGGGTCTATTGCTCCAAGGCCGACTCACAGTCATGAGCTCTCTGTCTCTACAGGTGATCCCTCAGGGAGGCTGCTAGGCAGGGAGTTTGAAACACGGTAGTAACTAGATAACTACCAGGTAGTAACTAGATAGTCTTCCCAGGCAGGTAGCGGGGCCTTCCAAGTGAGGGATGCTTATACACTCATTACAGGATATTTTATTTATTTTTTTTTTTTGGTTTTTCAAGACAGGGTTTCTCTGTGTAGCTTTGCGCCTTTCCTGGAGCTCACTTGGTAGCCCAGGCTGGCCTCGAACTCACAGAGATCCGCCTGCCTCTGCCTCCCGAGTGCTGGGATTAAAGGCGTGCGCCACCAACGCCCGGCCCATTACAGGATATTTGAAAGAGCACATTCCCTCTGGAATACCTCACAGGTCTCCTGCTTTCAATCGCAGCATCTTTCCCTCCCCCTCACAAAGCTTCTCTCCAGCCAGAATCCCCACTGTAGGGCATGGCTCCATGTGGAGTCAATCACTTAAGTCAGAAACTGGGACAACCTCCAAGATTCATTCACACCCTTTACGCTCACACCTAACTGTCCACAAAGGCCCTGGACATCTTGGAGATTCTTCCACTTCTTCCCAGGAAGCCTCCTCTTTTGCTCTGATCTGATTTATTGACTGGGTTACTCTAGAACCCACTGTCTGGTTTCCCTGTCTACAGATATTTTTCCTTTCCTCACCAATTTTAGCAAGCCCACCATAGAGGTTCCATTATGTACCAGCCATGCCTTAAATGCCAAGATTTGTGCCAAGGGCACATTCAATCCTCACAACTTCTGGGAGATAGAGAAGCCCAGATTTTAGGTCCATTTTAAGTCTGGAAACTGAGCAGTGTCTCTCACACCATCTGTTAATCATATTTGATCCATAGCAGACCCACTGATCTGTAAGATATAATAAAGTATAATAACTACTAGACAAATAAACACATGTGAAATGTCAGCTGATATTAAAAGCACTCTATCAAAATGTTATAAACACTCTACAAGCATTCTATATTTTCATCATAAATGACTGATGACAGTCCATAGACCACTATTTGGCAATACTGGTCTGGTGTCAACTATCTGTCAATCCACTAAAATGTCTTCTCTATCTCAAATGCTGTGGTATCATCTCACCATGTGCAGAATTTCTGAATCTGAGTCTCCCTGTTGCTTTCCTCTTGTTATGTTCGCAGTACTGGTCCTGCTGTGGACCTGCCTTATCTGCGTCTCCACCTGCCTCCTGTCCCTTCTGCTTGCTGTCTCTCCTGGCCCCACCTCTGTGCATTCTATTCCCGTTGTCCCCAAAGCCCTTCCCTTGCTCATTTGGCACAATTGCAAAGATGCTCACCTCCTCCTGTTCCAAGTCTGTCCTGTTCCATCAGGAATGTTGGAGTCTCCTCACCTCTTAATTTTTACCTTGTCCTTTGGTTTATAACATTCTACTTAACAGTGGTCTATCTCCCCCTGAACTCTGACAGAACTTTTGAGGTGACCCCAACATCTGACACCAGGATTTATTCTGTAATATTTGTTGAGTATGTAGCAGGAATAATATGAAGGAGCAATAGAGGGATGAATAGATGGACAGATGAATCAGATGGATGGATGGATGGATGGATGGATGGATGGATGGGACATATGGATTAATTCTTGGGTTTTAATGGAATCTCTGGACACAAATTCTTTATTGGGTGGTTTTTATTGTCAATGTTCAGACATGACCCTCACTTCTGAAGTTTCTGTATTGTCAAATTAAAGAGTCTTGTTACAAATTACAGGTTTTCCCTGGGGCCATTGATGATAGCCACTACAAATTCTAGGCACAGCAGTCCCCATTTACTTCAACATTTGGTCAAATGGTCTCTTGTAGGCTCCCTGCAGATCTAGCTTGCATTTGTGACTATGGTCCTGGATGTTGTGACCTCATCCTTAAGATTCTGGACCAAAGAACAAGGGACATATTTAGTTTTTTTATTCATTTCTGTAGCACTCAGAGGTAGGTTAAGCTTGATGTTGCTGAAGGCAACATCTGCGTAGAAGAGGCCTAGAAAGCAGTTGTCTAAATGGAGACAATGGAGATATATCATGGTCTTCTGCTTCTGCTCATGGCTGTGGGGGTGTCTACTCACGGGTTCCAATATATTTTTTGACAGTGTGTGACATAGTACTAGTGTCTAGGAAGAGGAGGCAAGGGACACCGTAGGATGGTTAACATTTGACAAGGTCTCTCACACAGTGCTCTACCAGGCCATGCCATTTCAGAGCTCCTTGACACTCTGGTCCCTTATCACATAGTTCCCAGGAGAGGACACAGGCTTAGAGTATGGACAGTGAAGGCAGACTGCTGTCCATGAATCTTGGCACTACTCCTTGTAGGCCATGTGGTCTCTGACACTTTGCCTTCCTAAGCTTCCATTCTCTTACCTGTAAAACAGGGGTGATAAGGGCAACTTATGGGATTGTGAGAGGTTATGAAATGGGATGGTGTGCTTAGGACTGTGTGCTTAGCATATAGTAAGGGATGCATAAGAGTTTCCTCCTCCAATTTAAGAGCCCTGTAGAAACTGCCATACCGTGGATTGTTAAAATTTTCCAACTGAGTGAGTTTTTACAAAGCCACATTCACCTGTATTTACTGTTCTCCCCTCCCTCTCCCGATGTCATGGCACACTGTACCTCCATCAGTGAAGCATCTCAGTGTCATTTACTCTGCTTGATCTTGAACCTCACAGTCCGCTGACATTCTTAGTCTGTGGTTAGCAGTTTTCCTGTGGAGGGAGCATCCAGGACTACCCTCAGACTCTATGTCCCCTCAGAACTTCCCAGAACCATGTTGGGGTGCAGGTGGGCCCATTCTTCCCCTCCTGTCTTTCTGCTGGGGAAACCCTGGGGGAGAAAAAAAACGCTTCGTATTCCTGAGTGACCAGTGACCAGTGAGGACAGAAAGCACCTAGACACCCAGCAGCTCTGGTCCTTGGGGTTCATCTCCATCCAAATACACTATCATGGCTTTTTACTGTAAAAACCCGCCAGCGAGAGCAGGATGTTCACTGAAATGAGTGTCTGGTACAGAATGGATACTCGGGCCAGTCGCTTTCATCTTCATTGTGTGACCTTGAACTGTGAAAATCTGTTTCTGAGTTCCCTGTTTTGTGGCATGGTATAATCTACCTGTTCTTGGAGGCTGCTGTGGGAACCGGCTCTTGAAAGTATTCTCTGGCTTTGCTTTTTTATGTTATCAACAAATGAAAAATATTATAACTACTATTATGCAATACTGAATGGGTTGCTCCGGGGAGCAGAGAGACCCACAGTGCTGTTGGTGTTAAGGGAGGGCCAAAGGAGAAAACATTTCTGTACTGCAACGAAATGGACAGCCCACCCTAGCTCCCGTGAACCCACTCAGGCATTTAATAGGAACCTATCAAGTGTATGCAGGTGGATGTGAGAGCCAAGAAAGCTGCCTCCTAGTCCTGCCTTCACTGGAGGTATAGGGCTGGTTCTGCATGATTTCTCACTCTGCCTATAGCTCACCTTGCTCTTACCTCATACTCTCTAGCACACAGTAGAGTTGGGGAGACATAATAATATTCTCTAGAGCAGAGGGAAAGAGCCCCCCTTCCATTTTTTTTCCTTAGAGCATTTCCTTTGGAAAAATGTGCCATAGTAAGCTATGTCTTTGTCTCTTTGAAATGTATTGTAAGGATTTTGTAAACAAGGTAGAGTAGGTTACATACATATAAGGTCCTCTGAAGGCAGAGTCAGGAGGAATGTGAACTGAAGACCAACCTAAGCTACATGGAAATACCCTGTCTCAAAAAGACAATGAAAACAAGTAAGCCACCAGCCAGTTTTGTGACCCATAAGCCATTGCTCTGAATGTAGATGTCAAGGAAAACCATGGCCAGTAATAGTTCCCTTCCTCAGTGGGAAGATAATAGTCTTGTGTAGGTGCTTGGATCTAGAACTGTAGACATACATGATGCATAGAGAACAGAGAAGATTTACCTGTCCTTTGGATTAAAACAAGTAGCTAACACTCACGGCATCCCAATCCTGAAGTGACCTTTGGATGAACTCTGTAGGACAATGGTGCTGACAAGTCCTCTTCTCTGTGTTTTCTTGAGCACATGCCTATAATGGATTCTGTCTGTACCTAAATCTCCTGCCTCCCCAGAAATTGTCTTCTGCAACATACAGGAAAACAAAGTAAAGCATTATTACTGGATATGTATTTAACCAGTAATGCATGTCTCAGGGCATCCACAAAAGAGATTCCGGACAGAAAGGGATCCCATCGTTTCACAGAGCTAAGCAGACAGAATCCATTCGATGCTGCTGCTGCTGCTGCTGCTGCTGATGATGATGATGACGATAAAAAGGAAGGAAGGGGAAAGATACACACTCTCCTGGAAGGCCCATTTTCTGTGGTGTAGTCTTTGCAGAATCACTGTAAAAACTGCTGAGGATGACTGTGGTAGTACCCAGGAATCTGACAGCGTGTTGGGGCTGATGGTTAGAAGTCTGGACTTGCCAGCCTGGATAGTGAGCAGCTCCTAGACATGGAAACCCAAGCAGGGGAATGCCAAGAACAAGCCTGCCATCTCGTTTGTTTGTTGTTACGGGCAGTACCTCCAACTCTATGGTGAAGGGATGCAAACTAATTTGGAAGAAAGACCTGGGCTTCAGGGGTAAGAGATTTAAAAATGAGAAATTCTTAAAGCAAAGGGTCCCAGCTAGATACAGAAGCGCTCATGGAAATGGATGTGGCAAAGGACCTGTCCTTACTGCTGAATGACACCTGAGCAGGAGACACCCAGGAGGCTGGTGAGACACCTGCCTTTTGAAATTAGACAGACTGCTACATGTGAGCACAGTCGTGGGTCTCTATCAGAACTGATTAGTTCCAATAGCTGCACCCTTAGAATATTTGGTCACGATGCACACATAGTTCAGTACTTTCACAAGACAAGATGCTGGTGGTTGAAGACTCCACGTGGCTTTTTGGTGTAATCTAAAGTCAGGACGCATGAGATTAAATGAAACTGTCACCTGGTAACATTGCAGTTTGCTTTATAGTCAAAATACTGATGAAATATATCATAGTAAATAAAAAAACAGTGACATAGTTATTTAGTAACAAGTAGTCCATCCTGTCAATCATTGTGTATGCTATGCTTTTATATTCGTGGTAACCCAAGTTTGTTTACACAAGCATCACCACAAATATGTCCATGATATGTCACACTATGTCATGACATTATGAGAAATACTCCATCACTAGGCAGCTGGAGTTGTTCAGCCATAATCTTAATGGACCACCATCCTATCAACCACTGTTGACCAAAGCATCCTATGTGGGTCATGAGTGGAAATCTATGAAGTTAAGGAAGGGATGCTTACTGATCATCTAACCATGTTCAAGAATGGTAGCTAATAGAGAAAACTTCCTGGGCTTGAAAAAATATATCCATCAACAGGACCATACAAAGAGCAGGGATTCCCTAACAAGGGGAAACATAACAAGGGGAGAGTTGAGTTCACCAACAGGATGAAAAGCACTGTGAAGCCCAAATACAAATGAACGAGCAGCCTGTGAGTGCTTTGTGGACTAAGAGAGAAAACCAACCCATTGGGCTAGAAGGAAACATCTTTTATGGAGGCTGAGGCACCAGATGGTGGCCCCATGAGACCTGGAATACCATAGACACCAAAGTCCTAATTGGAAGAGCAGCAAGAAGCCAAGACTGATGATGCTTTGCCAAGACAACTCAGCCTAGTTTCCTGCACAGGCACAAGAGTGCAAACAGCGAATCAATATTTAGAAGTAATATCAAAAATTTAAGGTCACAAACGCTCTAGAGTCGATCTGAATGTCAGCCTGGCAACTGTGCCCTTAGTGACAGTCTCCCGTGACAGCCCCTGAGTGATGCACGCATGAAGTGTATGTGATTTTTTGAAACAGCAAAATCCATCTTGCTCGGTTGATATTTAGTCCTTTGTTAACCTTTTGTCTTGTTTCATGATCTGGATGGATTGAGACCCTGGGGGAGATGCATGAGTCTCTGTTGGTGCTAATGGGGTTTTCTGCATCTTCTCTTCCTCAGCAAAGGCCAGCAGGCTACTTTTTACTAACAAAAGTCAAGAGAGAGAGAGAGAAAGAGAGAGAGAGAGAAAGAGAGAGAGAGAGAGAGAGAGAGAGAGAGAGAGAGAGAGAGAGAAGAGAGGAAGTAACCCAATGTAACATGCCAAGGAAATGTCACATCTAAGCTCATATCACCCGCTCTTCCCACCAAATCCCAGGGTTCCCTGGTGTGAGCTTCTATGACTTACTAGGAGTTAACATCATTCATGTAGTCTTCCTGTTTGTCTGCCCTGGTCCTTACAGGTATAGATGTTCTGATGGTGCTAAAGGTCTCAGCCTAGCTGCAATGCCACCAACCCTTTCTGTCCCAACCAGGTCTGTCCAGCCCCTCTGTTCTCTTTGCCTGAGCAACCTTATTTGAAACAGGCATCCTGTAAGATCCCTGGAATAGTATCTTGCCTGTTTCCTGCATCTATCTCCACCTATCATTATTTCATTTGTTTTAAACATTTATTTAACTTATGTACATTGGTGTGAAGGTGTCAGATCCCCTGGAACTGGAGTTACAGAAAGTTGTGAGCTACCATTTGGGTGTTGGGAATTGAACCCAGGTCCTCTGGAAGAGCAGCCAGTGCTCTTAACTACTGAGCCATCTCTCCAGTCCCTTGTTCTATTTCTTAACCATCTTTCCTGGATAAATTAGGAGCCCTTGAGGAAGGCATAGCATTTATTTACTTTCTTATCATATCTCTACTGTCTACTGTGGTGCTTGGCACTTAGTAGCCCCCAAGTCAAGAGTTAGTTCCTAAATGAAGCTCAAGCTGGACTTGCTGCTGGACTTAGAAACCAGAGCTAGGCCATCGGGGGTCCCAAGACAGAATCAGAAAAGATGGAATTATTCAGTTCACCAAAGCTTGAACTCTATGCTCAGTGTCCAAGGAACTGACGCCTGGGATCTTAGATTTCCTTCAGGGCTGCATTGCTTGTGACCATCAAAGCCGCCCCAGCCACCTACATCAGCGACACAGACAGACTTTGTTAATGTCGTATTGGAACTCTCAGAAGTAAATTAGACCTATTGTTTCCCAAAACTAAACTCTGGATATAATGCCATATCAAGCAGTTATGTTTTGATTCAGATGCCTACCCATGTGCCAGCCTCTTAGGAAAGAAAGCCTGTGGTTATTAGTGGTCACTAGGCTCTTCAAGGAGATCATTCCTTCCCTCTCTTCCTAACCCCGCTTCTTCAGAGTCACCTTTTCAAAAAGCCTCCTACCAGTGAATTCATAAGCAACTAAAAGGAAGAAGCCCAGGGTAAAGAAAATTGCCTCAGCTGCAGGCATCAACACACTTCCTGTCAGCTTAGGGGCAGCATGTTCTGCCTTATGCTTGGGCACACACTTTCTGTTAGCTTAGGGGCAGCATGTTCTGCCTTATGCTTGGGCACACACTTTCTGTTAGCTTAGGGGCAGCATGTTCTGCCTTATGCTTGGGCCCTTGCTGCCTAGAAGGCATTCAGTTAGAACTTACTTTGCTTTGCTAAATTTACAGTAAATCTCAGTGTAACAGCATTCTCCCTCTGCTTGGTAAGCAGAATTGGGACTGTGACGGCACAAAGGTGTGTGTTGGTACTGCCAGCTGCATGTAAGGGCCAGGACGCCTTAGCACATCTCCGTATCCTTGACGTTCTTAAAGGATACTGGCGACATGGAAACTCTGTAGCAGGCAAAGAAGTGTATGTGATAAGGTCAGGGTTCAGCCATTACAAGTCCCTAGGACAACTTCAAGAAATGGGTGATTTGTCCCGACAGTTTTAGAAATGTATGCCATCGTTAGGACAGGGAGAATTGTGTATTGACATTAACATAGAAGACAAGGTGTTCAATAGGCTGATTTCCCAGGCCAGTGTAGGAAAACAACCTCATAAATGTTTAAAGTCTTTGACGCTTAGTCAACAAATTAGAATTTAGCAGAAATTTCCTTGGAGAATCTTACAATTTAGATGCAAATTTAGTTCCTAAAATTCAATCATGGAAGAAAGGTGATGTCATAAAGATAGATAACATTGCGGTGCCACACCCTCCATGAGGTTCAGCCTTCTCTGGGTGACTTGGTCTTTCAGCCGTAATGGTGCATACCAACAAGCTCTTTGGAGCAACCAACGCATCTAAGCTTGCAGCGTCTTGATGTAAAGACTCAGGAGTCCACACTTTCCTCATTTGGACATCATGGGTACCAAGCAGTGGGAAAGGACTGATCAATGCCTTTCTTTGTTGTCCACTCAGAGGCCCCCACTAAGTAGCTCTTGCCAGGTGATACTGAAAGGCTTGACCGGCCTTGTGACTTCTGAGCAGCAGCAGGTCCAGCAGGATTCCTTCTGTGCATATTTAATACAGACTTTCCTGGTTTGTTGGGAATTACATAAGTACAGATTAAGATTTATATACGTTTTCTTTGTTATCTGCATTTCAGCCTGCCCTTCACTGCCATGTTCTTTCTTGAGTATTTATTTTAGTAGCTCCTTTGTAATTGACTTGTTCTTTAGCTGTATTTTTTCATTCTCATGTGAAATGAGTTCATTGCCTCTTTATCTCTAAAATATTATTTCCATGGGTTTACTATTGCAAAATTAACTAATATTCATAATTTCCTTGTAGATGAACTGTCTTCTTTCTGCTCTAGTATATTTGTGTCTGGTTGAAAGGATTTGCTTAGGGATCATTTTCCTCAGGGTTTGATCATATTACATTATGCCTCATGTACTTTATCAGTTCTGGAAAATTCGTGGTCATTTCCATTGAGACATCACTTCTGCTTCCTCTGATGTCTCTTCCTGTGACTTCAGTCCAGTTTGTATTCAACTTTCCCATTGTAATTATTAATCATATTTCCGAATCTATGTCTCAGATTTTCTATTTTTGTCTGCTTATCTGTGCTACATTCTGGGTATTTTCCTGAGGCATACCTTCCAGTTCATTTATTCTTTCTTCAGCTGCATCATTTGCAAACATTCAATTCCATTATTTTTCAATTTTTTCTTTTTTATTCTTTGGTTTGTTTGTTTAGACAGGTTCTCACCACATAGCCCTGGCTAGCCTAAAACTCACTATTTAGACCAGTTAGCCTCAAACATGATACAATTCTCTTGCCTCTTACTTCCAAGTGCTAGAAATGACCAAGCATGGTGATATATATAGATATATATATATCATAATATATATCTATATTCTTAATGATCTCTTGTTGCTTGATTGTAATTATGATTCTAATTATAAATTTTAAATAATTCAATTATTTATAAATAACTTCGTTATTTAAACATCCATCTAGAGCTGGTAGTGCTCTTGTCTGGCAGTTCCACAATCTTCAGTCATTGGAGGCCTAATTATGTTGTTATTTTTTCTCTTTTGTCTCCTTATTTGTATCTTTTGGTATGGTTGGTGATCTTTGGTTGAGAGTTTGTTGTTTAATCTTAATTGGCAAGAATCCAAGACCTAAACTAAATATGATTTTTTTAAAGAAAGATTTTGAGTCTGCTTTGTTAGAAGCCAAGGGATGGATGTTTGTTAACTTTGAACAACTTTATCCCCTTTCAGGGGGTCCTAAACCAGAGTGGAAGTTTGGGACACCCCATCCCCATACTGCTGGCACCTCAACCTTCTCAGCCAGGAGGGCATTTGCTCTTAAGATAACCCAAATGTGTTTTCTTGTTTCTTTGAGCTCTGACACAAGTTTGTTTGGGGTGTGTAAAGTGGGACAATGGTCCTCAGAGAATTTCAGTACTTCTTAGAAGTTCAGAAATCCATTCTATTCAGGGTCTAGTTGTATGGTTGAAAAGTCTAAAAAGCACTTGGTTTGTCTAATATATAGAAATAGATAACTGTTCATTTTTCTCTGTAATTGCTTGAGAAAATGATAAGCTCATCCCCAAAATATGAAAGCCCTCATTTTCTTTATTAATGTAAAGAAGCACAAAAGGAAGAAGTAGATAAACAAAGCCAGCAAAAGGGCCGTGGCCCCTGCGGATCGCTTCCTCGCCCCTTGCTCTCCATGCAGCAGTTCAGCGCCTGATAGAGCTTCTTTGCTTCCAGACACTCTACCAAGAAGAAGGATGGCCAGTGCCTTCTCTAAGTTGCTAACTGGCCGCAATGCATCGCTGCTATTTACTACTCTGGGAACCAGTGCCCTGACCACTGGCTACCTGCTGAACAGGCAGAAGGTGTCTGCTGATGCCCGGGAGCAGCACAAGCTCTTTCCCGCGAGGTGAGTCCCCCTGGCTTTTAAATAACTTGGAGTGTTAACCAGATACGCATTCTCTCCTGCTGGAAATGGTCAGTGAGAAATCCTCCTTTTTGTTTATTTATTTATCTATTTCTATCTCTTTTGTTTGGATGTTTTGCCTGGGTGTACGTCTTTGTGCCATGTGCATGCAGTGCCTGCAGAGGCCAGAAGAGGCTGTCAGATCCCCTGGAACTGGAGTCACAGACAGTTGTGAGCTGTCATGTGGTTGCTGGGAGTTGAACTTGGGTCCTTTGGAAGAGCAGACAGTGCTCTAAACCACTGAGCTATCTCTCCAGCCCCTGAGAATCCTTCTTTTTGTCTTTCTAAATAAGTCAAACTTAACAATCTTTTTTGAAATTCATTAAGCCTGGTGACCTGTGACAAATATAAGGGAATATGCCATCACTCTTGCCCAAAGCTTGCCATCCAGTTCAATAGTAATAACAGTGATAGTTCACATTTTATTGAGCACTTACATTATGAGACTATCTGTTAACATGTGAGTTAGGCTCTTTCACATGGGGCATGATTCATTTTAGCATCCTTTAGTAATGAAATGACTTAGAAATAGTCCAAATTCATCTATTTAGTGCAGCCAAATGCAAACCCAGGCCCCTTGATATCAGACTCACACTTCACTCACTGTTCTACTGTATTCTGGAAAATGTGATCATGATATTGACTTTAAGTGTGAGCATTGAAGGACATTGCAGGTGACAGGAGTGTCACACAGAAGGTGAGGTCAGATATTCTGTTGCCCCAGAATCTCACTGTGTCCAACACACCAACACACTGAGTAGTTTGAGCAGAGTGATTGTGTCCTAGGAGTCCATATAGGTGGGAATAGAAGAAAGAAAACAACTAAGATGTCTCTGGGAGACATTTACTCTCTGGAGAATGAGCATCTCTGAGGGAATCAGACGAAACATGTACCCCAGGAATGGCTGAGGGAGATCCCTGTGTTTGAGTCTATGGTGCTCCTCAGTTCATATTCTTCAAACAGTAAATAGCCAGGGTAAGACAGCATCCGATGTGGTGTCCTTCTGTGTGTTATCCCAACAAATAGTTACCAAATGCTTGTGTCACTGTTCTGAAAACAGGACAAGTCTCTGTTATCATGAAGCTTGTCCTGTAGGCAAAGGGCAGAGAAGTAAACAGCATTCTAGATAGTTCTGTCTCTGTCTCTCTCCCTACCACAGACCCAAGAAACCAAATTCATTGAATTTTACCAACACTTCTGGGCAGAAGAGAAATCTGCATATGATTTCAATTCATTTTCTGACTTCCTTTCCTCTTTCCCTCTCTTGCTTCTGTAGCATCATGGGTTTCCTGCTGGGAGGGGCCGTGTCCTGTTCTCTAGCAGCCATTGACACTGGTTTAACCTAAGCCTAGCTTACTCAAGCCAGGACACGTAGGCGTCTCTATCCAATGTCCCCTGTGCCCACTGGGCCAAGAGAGCCTGGTTGAGGGTCCCAAAGAAAACGAATCTTTGATAGCCTTTACCTGGGGGCTACGGGTCCACAGCCTGTCTCCTCCCACAGTGCAGACTACCCTGACCTGAGAAAACATAACAACTGCATGGCCGAGTGCCTCACTCCCACCATCTACGCCAAACTCCGAAACAAGATGACACCCAATGGCTACACCCTGGACCAGTGCATCCAAACCGGAGTGGACAACCCCGGCCACCCCTTCATAAAGACTGTGGGCATGGTGGCTGGTGACGAGGAGTCGTATGAGGTAAAAACAAGAGCGGCTGGTTCCAGAGGTGGGGGCTACCTGATATGTGGTTGAGGTGCACTATCATGGGGTCTTTATCTTTCTTTGGAGTCAGCAGTTTGCATTCTCAAGAAGGGCTCCAATAAAGGGAACTCCCATAGAACCCTCAGGAATCCTTTCTGGAATTATGAGATGTATAGCTAGGGACAAGGCTTTCTTTACCACTGTGCCAGCGACCCTCCTCAAAGACAGATTAGTTGCATGACAGAGCTCTCTGAGCTTGTCAAAGGCTGTGCTGGTGCAAAACAAATTAAATTGAATGGTATGTACTCATCAGAAGCCATTCAAGTGTTTGTGTCTGGGTTTATTGGGTGGGGCTGATTGTGTGTCTGTAGTTTGAGACTTATCTTCCCATTACTGTAGCACAGACTCCTGGGCTCACCAAGTTTCTTGGATCCAGCCTCATGCTTTGTGCAGTGGTATGGTGTCTGCTTGTAGCAGAACTCAGTACCGTACCTGTCTCCCAGAGAGCCTCTTCATTGTGACAAAAGTCTGCAGCCCGACTCCCTCATTCTCTCTCTTTCTACTCTTCTGTCATAGAACCAAAGGCAGTTTCTCAGAAAAGTTGCCGTCAATGGACGAGAAGGGTCATCCTAAGTAAACAAAATGGTGATTCATTAGCTTATAACAGAGACTCAGACTAAGGCTGTTTCTCTGGTCTCGAAGCCCTTCTTTCCACTTCCCATAACTCCCAAGGCTGCAGAGTACTCTGTTATTAGACATAACTTCTCTTGGCCTTTTTCTAAAGACTACCCATGTCTATTTGGTTCATGTGGTTGATTTGCTCTTGGATTGGACAGGCTCACAGGGAAAGGGACCCTTGCTTTGTCCTATGGACAGTTGGCGTCCCCACAGACTCAGTGTTCTGCTTAGAATCTTAGAGCCTGATCTCTTTTGATCACAAAATTTGCTTGGTCCCCAAGCTGGTGGCTTCTTTTAGCTCACAAAACGGGGTTCTTAACCACCAGATTTTCTCACCCAGTGTGATAACAGTGAGCTTGGCAGAGTCCTTGGGGTGAAGTTACAGCGTCCAGCAGCCCTGGGCTCTGTCAGGAGCAAGGTGACTCTGAATGGTTTTCTCTGGTGTACATTTGTCCTTTGCATTCTTGTCTACTAGTCCACTCTTACATGCATGTCCTCCATGGTAGCATGGAGACTTTCAGAGGAGGCCATCAACCCTGTCCTTGAGAAGAAAAGGGGACAAGTGAAAGCAGAAGTCCTTTGCTGTTAGGCGAGCCAGTTACAGGAGGATATTCTTGCCTACAGGTGTTTGCTGACCTTTTTGATCCTGTCATCAAACTAAGGCACAATGGTTATGACCCCAGGGTGATGAAGCACCCTACGGACCTGGATGCATCCAAGGTAGGCTCCAGCCTCCATTCCTTCTCCCCATAAAGCAGGATTTCCTGAATCCACAGGCAGAAGAGGGAATCTAAGAGCCCCTACCTGGTGAGATGTCTCTGGAAGGTCTAAGATGGCCTACCTTCAGCACATCTGCTTGAGGGCTAGGGGAGGTTAAGAAGGTCCTTTAAAGATGCCTCTAAGGGACAATTAATCGATGGGAACTTTAAACTTTCCTACAGCATTTTACCCCAACCAAAACCATCTACTCCAGACCCCACCTTACTTAACTAAGGTGGCTGCTCCTTAAGTCACCCAGCGGTTAGTCACACAATGCAGTCATGTGATGCTCTCTGTAATGCAATGCCTGAAGGTTTCCAGGCAAGCCGTAGGTCAGAGGACTGTGCTCCGTGGCTGCCTCGCTGACTCTCCACTCTGCTCCACCCGGCAGATCACTCACGGGCAGTTTGATGAGCGCTATGTGTTGTCCTCTCGGGTGCGCACTGGTCGCAGCATCCGTGGGCTGAGCCTGCCTCCTGCCTGCTCCCGGGCGGAGAGAAGGGAGGTGGAGAACGTGGCCATCACTGCCCTGGAGGGCCTCAAGGGGGACCTGGCTGGTCGCTACTACAAGCTGTCTGATATGACCGAGCAGGATCAGCAGCGGCTCATTGACGTGAGTAGGTGGTCAATCGCCCAGGGGCTGCTTGGAAAGAGGCTGGACCCACAGCTCTGCCTTGGCCTCTACCCACTTCAGAGCTGACCTGCAGGGCTGAAACTGGCCCGAGGCTCCCGCAGCTTCGGTGTTAAGAAAGGAGCTGAAGCTTTAAATCTTGTCAAGCCATGGCTAAAGTCTGAAGAGGGAACTCCAGTACGAGTGCTGGGCTGGGCACCGGAGGGTGGAGGTGAATGGGGGATCTGCCTCTTGTTATCTATGAACAAATGAGAGCAGTTGAGTGTGGAAATCCTATTGGTGCCTAAACACTGATCTCCGGTACCATACCCTAAGAAAACTCTGGAAACGGAGAGGATGTAGGCAGGAAAGGAAGGTATGTAACACAAATTGATAAACTTTTTTTTTTTTATTAATAAGATCGTTTAGCAATTTGTGTTACAAAGGTGTTTTCCCTGACTGGTATGGACGGAGCCAGCGGGTACTGGCTGCAGACAGTCATTCCTGCCGCCTCCCAGCACCTCTGGACATCTCTCTGGCTCTAGAGCAGGCAAAACAGGGTCCTTTTTGGTTTTGTGAGACAAGGTCTCAGTATGTAGCCTATGCTGGTCTCAAACTCACAGCAACGTTCTTGACTCTGCCTCCCAAGTGTTGGGCTTGGGTTTTATTTTCTCATCAACACAAAATAAAACAGAATGCATTTTCAAAAGTAATGTTTAACTAAACTCCAAGAAAAGGAGAAAGAAGATTCTGTCATCTCAGAAGATGCAAATTACAGGAACCATCCCATTTCCAAACCGCACAGGACAGCTATGTAGTTAGTATACCTTTATGTCCTGATGTGTGTGGAATCGCCATCCATCTGTCTGCCATTACAGAGCAAACCCAAATCTGCCTTAAGCAGCCACCTGTTTATGGGTGAGCTTCCTCCTGGGCAATGGCTCAGGAGCTATTTCACCAACCTTCTCCAACCCTTCCTGTCCCCAGTCTCCAAGATCTCCCCCTTGTTAGAGATTCTGGAAGGACTCCTCACATCTACTTGGTATTTTCTCTCAGTGTGAGTTCTGGGCATTGGTGTTTTCATTTTTAAAAGCTCTCGAGGTGTTGCGGCTCGCAGTGAATCTGAGAAACACTGCCTGAGAGGCCTCTGTATCTGTAAGTTGAAACTTGATCACCTGGCCCATGCCTAGTCTCACAGACGCTTTTCTCTGCCTTGTCACTTTTGGCCCACAGGACCACTTCCTGTTTGACAAGCCAGTGTCCCCTTTACTAACATGTGCCGGGATGGCCCGGGACTGGCCTGATGCCAGGGGAATCTGGTACGGATGTAGTTTTCACATTTTCCCTGTGTGTGGAGGATCTCATCTCGCCTGCTTCTTCTAACCCGAGGTTGCTGTGAACTGCAGTGGACAGCATGCCCGGCTTGAGCTAAATAGAGAGCCAATTCTATTTGAAAACAGTGTGTGTGTGTGTGTGTGTGTGTGTGTGTGTGTGTGTGTGTGTGTTGTGAGATGTTTCAAAAGAGATATAGGAATATGAGCTGGTTTGCATGAATTATGCATGGGGAAAACTATTCAAAAGAAAGCTACTTCATATTAGTTAGATAATCTGCTTGTGAACTTAAGACAAATGCGGAATTAGAAATTAATACTGATAATATTGATTATCATATGGACAATTGATAATATTGATATGATAAGTCCTCCCTGAATAGGTGAATAGCTACTCAGTGTCTACACATCCTTTCTAACAGTCCTCAGCTTATCTTGGCTTGGTTATCCCAACTGTCTCCAAAAGGAGCTAAGGAAGAAAGTTCACAAGAGGGTAGACAGACAGGGTTTATATAACAAACACACGTGTGAATTCTTGGGATGTAGGTAAAGTTCCCCCATCCTTGCCTCCTACTTTTTTTTCCAAGAAGCATAAGCTTTTGGTTGAACCTCTCAGGAGACAAAACACTCCTAGCATCAGAGCTAAATGCTACCATAGGTGAGCTGTTGCCGTCTTGTTCGGGGAACAAGAGGAAGGATTGTATTCTTGTGAGAGTAGAACCGTGTGCAGCATCGTTAACGGCTGGGTTTAGTACTAGTCTCCGTGCTGGGAGGTATCATTATTTTGTGGTACTTGTTCGGGCACAGTTAAGAGATAAGGGCCATCTAGGGAATGGGAAGGTGAAATGAGGCAATCAAGCTCCAGAGGTAATGAGAATTTTCATGTGTTGAGATCAATGCAATTAACAGTCAGCACCACATTTCTGTCTTCATTAGGCATAATTATGACAAGACATTTCTCATCTGGATAAATGAGGAAGACCACACCAGGGTAATCTCAATGGAAAAGGGAGGCAATATGAAACGAGTCTTTGAGCGGTTCTGCCGTGGACTAAAGGAAGTAAGGTTCCATTAGGGGTTTATAGATATTCATCAAATAAAATCTCTCTAGTTTCCATTTCTTCATATGTATTTTAAATTATTATTATCATTTTATTTTACATGTGTGAGTGTTTTGTGCCCTTGGAGGCCAGAAGAGGGCATTGAATCCTCCGGGACTATAGGAGCAGATGGTTGTGAGCTGCCATGTGGGTGTTAGGATCTAATGTGGTCCTCTGGAAGAGCTGCCAGCGCTCTTAAGGCCAGAGCCATCTCTCTAGCCACTGTTTTCCATTTTTAAAAAGATACTTTGATAACTTCCAAAGTGGGACTACTTTTTTCTCCTAAGAATCAAATCTTCCAGAACAGTGCTTTCAAAAAGAGGTGACTTTTCTCTTTGCAGAAGTCTGTGACTCACTGGTTATTTTCTCATTCTTTTCTGAACATGGAGAGGGTATGGTATAGGATGGGGACGGATAAGTGGATGGAATGGCAGAGGTAGAATCGGGTGGGAGTGGGTGGGCTGGGAGGTGGGACTGGATGGGAAGAAACAGAATAGATTCTCATGGGCTTAATTTGCTGAGAGTTCCTATGTTCTCCTACAGTCTTTGCATGAAAAGGAGTATCAACTGCTACTTATGGAGAGCTCAGAATCTTCTAGGGACCATGTCAAATGCTTTACATGGCCATCTGATTTAATAGGATCCTTTTTATACTCTACAGAAGAACTATCAAGTACAAGTACCACAGACGCATTACAGTTTCATTCACGTGCTCTACTGGTCCCTCTCCCTGGCGTTTGATGCCCTGAAGGACTAGGTATTTGAGAAGTCTGCCCTTTGTTCATTGCTGGCTCATTGTAGGTGGAACGGCTAATCCAAGAACGAGGCTGGGAGTTCATGTGGAACGAGCGTCTAGGATACATTTTGACTTGCCCTTCAAACCTCGGGACTGGATTACGAGCTGGTGTCCACGTTAAGATCCCAAAGCTCAGCAAGGTAATGACGTGCGACCAGGAGCTTTGTTGGGTCCCAAGAGGATTGGCTCAGATGTGACGGCTTTTCAGAAGGTGAAGGAGATGTCGGCGTTCACTCCTTAACCCTGGCCTTTGCCCCCTGCCATGGAAGAGGGATGCAAAGGGCGAAGTCTGGCTTAAAGTCCTTGGCATTAGTTAGGATAAAAGGTTCAGGGCCTGTGAAAAGAGGACAGTGCTTCAAGAGTAATGCTTTTGAGTCTCCATCATGTAACAAATCAGGGTGTGGGGCTGCCCTGCTCTGCTCCCTAGGGTTCCTTCCTTGTCCTAACAACTGTGTGAGCCTGTGTGAGAATCACCCGAAGGGAGAGCTTGGGCAGCACAGATGGCTAGGCCACGCTTGTGCAATTTTCTTTTCTTTTCTTTCTTTTCTTTTTTACATTTTGTATTTGTATATTTGTGTTTTGTGCAGTGTGGGGAGCACGTGGGTACACAGTAGAGGCCAGAGGATAATTTCCAGCTTCCAATGAAAGAAGTCAAGTTATCAGGCTTGGCAGCAAGTACCACTGCACCATCTCACTGGGCAGAGAATTTTTATTTCTTGCAAGTTTTCAGGTGACTCTGAGGCTGCTGATAGGGGTCCTTGTTTGGAGGACCACTTAGAGCATTTCCTCATTTGCATAGTCACAGTCCTTCTCCATGTTCTAGAATGTGAGAAAAGGAGAGTGCATGTAGGCATGTCCATGACGACATTTAAGGTGTAAGGGGAGAGCATGTAGGCATGTCCATGAGGCACATCCATGACAAGATTTAAGGTGTAAGGGGAGAGCATGCAGACACGTCCATGATGAGATTAAGGTATAAGAAAGGAAGTGGCACACAGGACTTCCGCTCATTCTGTTGGTAAGAGTTCAGACAGCAAGTAGCTACATCTTCACCTCCATTGCTGGACAGAGGGGTAAAGGATCCAGACTGGGACCTAGCCATTTCTGCCACAGCATGCAAAGTAAATCAAGGAAGTTTAAACAAGTTTAGAAAAATGTGCTGCCTATCAAGGTAAAGGTATGTGATTTTTTTATTATTCAAAATTCCAATGCTAAGGAAATGATTGGAAGTGATTTAACTTCATGATTTTAATTATAACAATGAAACTGGTATACAGGTGAGTAGTACATACAAAAGTTGGCACCCACATGCAAATATACGCATGTATATTTATATGAAGATAAACGTGGAGTCAAATGCCCCAGGTTTAATTGCTGCTCTGCCAACTTCCAGCTGTCTGACTTTGGGCAAGTTATCTCCTCTTGAGCAGTTTGCTCATCTTAAGTGTGGGGGTTGGTAGAGTTTCAATTGTCCCCTACAAGCTTATATGTTAGAGACTTAATCCCCCAATTCACATGTTCATGGCATGTGTAACCTCAGGAGGAAATAAGGATAGCTGGGGTCATAGCTTTGACCATCATGATGGCGTTAATGTCAGTACAAGAAGAGAGATCTAAGCTAGCACACAAGCTCTATCTCACTGCGTGATGCCCTCTGCAATACCATGATGCAGCAAGGGCGTCCTCACCAGATGCCACAAGTGTTGGCGCCATGCTCTTGGACTGCCCACCTAGTTGTAAGCCAAAAGTGCTTCTGTCATTTATAACTGACCTGATCTCCAGTATTTGGTTTTTCACCCCTCAAGATAACATGTATCCTTAGCTGGCCTGGAGCTCAATATGTAGACCAGGCTGGCCTCAATATCACAGAGATCCACCTGTCTCTGCCTCCAGAGCACTGGGATTAAAGGTGTGCACCACCATCCCCTGGATCACGTACTTTTATACGGCACTGGAAAATGGGCTTTGATGGGGTGAACATAATATCCACTTCATTAGATTGTTGGAAGGCTTAGAAGTCCCAACCAGTGTCCACGCATGCTGTAAATACTTTATTGTTACTGCCCCTAATAACATCTTTGCTCAGTGACTGCAACAATATCGCTTCTCCTAGGATCCACGCTTTTCTAAGATCTTGGAGAACCTGAGGCTCCAGAAACGGGGCACAGGCGGTGTGGACACTGCGGCAGTGGCGGATATATATGATATTTCCAACATCGATCGGATCGGTAGATCAGAGGTAATGTCTCTCTCACTCTAGCATGGGCTAATGAGGTGGGCCTAACTGAACAAGGATATGGAAAAGCATCCTCGACAGCCTGGCCTCCATGTCCTCTTTCCCCACTGAGTCCTGAGTTAGCCTTTCACTCCAGTGTTTCTTTTGCATGGAAAATAACTCAAGAAAGACACACAATCCCTTCTGAGCACTTGTAGGCAAGTCAAGGAATCATAGTGGAACTGTTGTTATGGACCAGCCCCCTGAGAACTATTTCAGCCATCTTCAGCCACAGGAGCTCCCTTAGGCTAAAGGACAGCAGTGTTTTATCCCCATAGACTCAGAGAAGAGGTAGGAAAATGTGAATATCTCTCTTGATGCTGAATTTCACTTGCTGTAGACCACATGCTATCATCTTCATTTTGACATCGGAGATACTTAATAGTCTCGAATGCTTTAGTTGTAGAGTTCAGAGAGTGAAAGAGGTTTGTGATGGTTATGTCTAAACATGTGCCCATAAGACAGTGCTGAGGGACTCCTGTGAGTGCATGGGAACAATAGGCTTCGTCGATAGGTAGAGGCTGCGAGGGAGATGAGTCTGGAGAGCTCACTTAGGAACCCACAATTGACTACTAAGGAAATGCTGATAGCAAGTTCCATAGCGAGCCATCTCAACCCAGGATGCAGCTGCTGGTGAGAAAAATAAATATGAAGGGCCACTGGGTAAGGTTACTATCTCAACACACACACACACACACACACACACACACACACACACACACTATTTTTTTAAAAAGAGGAAAAATACAGGGGATGAAAACTAATGATTTTCCAGTATAAAATTCTCCCAGCAACCCCGCCCTAAAGAAGTCTTGAAAGAAAACCTTAAGCCCCGCCTCCACCTCCATGTCTGGCCCCAGCCTCAGGATGACCCCCTCACACAGTGCCCTGATTGTGAGAAAGTCCTACTAAGCGCAACGTTCCCCTTCTGGGGGCTCTGAGGCACCTCCTGCTCCAATTAATCATCCCCTCTTCTCCTTTCTTCATGTGTCTCCTCCCTGTGGTCCGTCCCTCTCTCTCACTGTCAAGGTGGAACTTGTTCAGATCGTAATCGACGGAGTCAACTACCTGGTGGATTGTGAGAAGAAGCTGGAGAGAGGCCAAGATATTAAAGTGCCCCCTCCTCTGCCTCAGTTTGGCAGAAAGTGAATTTTCCCTCCCAGTTTATGAATAATGTGTCTGCTGGTACGACAGACACAAAGAAGTCTCTGCTCTGAGAGTTTTTGTAGACTTGAAAACATGTAAAATTGTAGGTACTGCCATTTTACAATAAAACTCTCCTTAATATCATTGGGTTGTGTCTCTGATTTCTAACAATACAAAGAAGGTCAATATGCCCAACTACAAGCAGCAAGAAGGAAAAGTATTTTAAAATACTAGGGTTGATGTTTTCAGGCCACATAGAGATACATCTAGATAACTGTTCAACTCTCCAGATGTTAAGGCAACCCTGTACAAATGCCCACGGACACCACTGGAAGCGAGGAACTGATACAATCATTTCCAGGAATTGGGGTGAGAGGAAACTCTTTCCTTTGAAAATGGGGAACTTAATCAAAAGGTTATTCAAATGAGGACAAACAGAGGCTATGTATGCATCAATTCAGAGCGATTCAGCCCTGTCCATGGTATCTGGTACAAACTTGAGCAAGCAGAGGCATGGGAAAGTTTGTCGTTAAGAAAAGTGGTACAGGTGTGCTCTGATTGCCGCTGTGGACAGGGAGGCAGGCTAGCAAGGAGGGCATCCAGAGTACAAGTCTGTGAAGAATATTTAGCTTTACCTGTTGGTGCTGAGTTTGAGCAGGAGATCTGTCCATCATAGACCACATTCTGGTCATTCTGAACTGATTGCTCCAAAGACTGCAAATTGGATTCCCAGATCAGACTGGTTGCTTTAGAAATTGTAGGTGAGAATACTATTATCAGGTGTGGCCTGGCCATTGTCTGTTTATACAATAAATGTAGCAAAACAATTCAAAATTTGATATCTGAAATTCTGAAAATGTTTTCAGTGTTTTTGGTATGATTTGAAAGTCAAAGAACATAGAGTCAAATTAGTTCATGATGCTTTTGTTACTGAGTTGACTGTGATTGACATCCAGTCAAACCCTGTATTCCCTCAGCCTGCGCATCTTTACCTTGAGTATCATTATTCTTTTCTTTCGTGCTGCAATGCCTGTAACCTGAAGGAGGAGGAAGGAGGAGGTAGGAGCTGTCAATCATGTAACAAGCCACGAGATACTGCTCCACACATGAGACAAACATTAGATTGAGCCACAGGAGCCAGATCAAGTGGCATTTTACATGAAGTGAACATTGTGGGCACTACAGTGAAAACATTGGTGCTGTAGTATAATCTCTTGTCCCCCCTGATGCTCCCTGGGGACCAGCCAAAAAGAGACAGTGGTGCTGGTGCCAGTGGGCACTAATCTAACTTGGGAGTGACAAATCACAATGTGGTGAAGATTCCACAGGGCAAGCCACACTGATGAAATCTGAGCCATCACGCTAAGTACCCTGAATGAGATGTGGCATGGGGTTGGTTGGAACTAACAGTTGAAGAAGAAAGAGGGATCCCAACCTCGGGCCGTGGCTGGTATTCTGTGGGTGCAGAGGAATACAGAGTAGAGAATAATGGTCTGGTAAGCACACTGGCCATACAGCCATATTGCTGGGGCACAAGTTCCGAATTCCCCACTCATAACAGTGAATAATTTAATCTCCAGTTTCTTCAGTTTCCTCTGGATGAAATAAGAATGGCTGCAGCTATTTCCTAGGGTCTTTAGGGAGATAAAAGTCTAGTATTTGAAAAGTTTACTCAGAAGCACTCAGTTCATAGCAAGCATCATTTAAGTACTTGCTGAATAAATATTAAGGCAAAGAAATCACTATTATTATTATATCTCTGAATACTCCCTTATCAACATTAGGGCAATTCAGCAACAATGATGGTCCCTCTTCTGCAAGGTTTTATGAGCTGAATGATAAGGGAAGGCAAAATCATACAGCTAAAGACACAAGCATGGAGGATCAAAAGAGATAAGATACATACGCCAATGTTTCTTTTCTTTAAAAAAAAAAAGCTGAAAAACAAACATTGACGTGAAATACATGCTTGTGAATAGAAAAAGAAAGCAAGCCTTTAATCTGCATATCTCAAGAAACATCCTCAGGAAGAACAAGCTGAATACCTACCACGCAGAATCCCAGAAAACAACACTCTTTTTTTTTTGTGGCTCTGTTTTGTTTATGATTCTTTCCTCTCTTAGCTGTCAAGCTAAACTGACATTAACATTAAATGTTCATTTGCTTGCAGAGCATTAGAACTTAATCTTTAAGTCAACTGCATCTCACACCTCAGTTGTACGGGCTCTTGACCCTGGGTTCATGTGTGGCTTTACTCCTAAGAACAAAACTTGCATTCGTAAGGAGTCACGAAAGGAAGGTTTACCATGTACTCCTGAGCATTTGGTCTGTCACCTCACTTTTCTTTATAACTATTCCTGTTATCTATTGTATTTTTCTGACAACTCTTTGGACAATTTCTAAACTACACACTCACACTTACACTGCATAGAAGAGCATCCAATCCTCTCAAAAGTTGCCAAGCATTTGAGTGGTAGGCTCCTATGTACAAAAGTTTTGATAAGTTACACTTTTTGACACAAAAAACAAGCACACTGGCAATGTTTGTTATGGTGGAAATGGAAGATGTTGTATGGGAAAGATGAGAAGGACATGTAACTAATAATTCAGTTCCTAACTAGATGCCATGTCTTCTTCCGGCCAAAGTCATCACACCACACACTGGTTCTTAACAAATACCCTACACAGTCAGTAGTCACGTCAGCAGTGTGAGTACAGCTCACTTCTGGTCACATCAGCAGTGTGAATACAGCTCACTTCTGGTCACATCAGCAGTGTGAGGACCGCTCACTTCTGGTCACATCAGCAGTGTGAGGACAGCTCACTTCTGGTCACATCAGCAGTGTGAGGACAGCTCACTTCTGGTCACATCAGCAGTGTGAGTAGAGCTCTGTGGTGATATTTTATTTGTGCACCCCAATAAAGTTTATCAAAGGATGGGGGGGGAGCCAGCCACTACAGTAAACATAGAGGTCAGGAAATCGTGGCACATGGCCTTAATCCTAGCATTTGGGAGGCAGAGATCTATCTGGATCTCTGTGAGTTCAAGGCCACACTGGGAACAGAGCCAGGCGTGGTGGCACATACCTTTAATTCCAGCACTAGTTAAGCATAGAGGTCTGGAGGTCTGCACAGACAGACAGGAAGTGATAGAGCTGGGTGGAGAGAGGAAGTGAGAGGACAGGGACAGAAAGGATACAGGAAGTAGGTCTCTTTGGCTGAGGATTTCTAGCAGTAAGACCGTGGCTGGCTTCTTTCTGCTTCCCTGATATTTCAGGTTTTTTTTTAACCCCAATATCTGGCTCCAGGCTTTTTATTAATAAGACTGTTTAGCAATTCATCTTACAGAGCTCACTTCTGAACCATGGGGCTTTTGGGAGGTGGGTTGTTTTGTTTTTGAGATAGGGTTTCTCTGTGTAACATCCTTGGCTGTCCTGAACTCACTCTGTAGACCAGGCTGGATTCGAACTCAGAGATCCACGTCTCTGCCTCCCAAGTGCTGGGATTAAAGGCCTGCGCCACAGACTTTTTTTTTTTTTTTTTTTTTTTTTTTTTAATGGGCTGTCCTTTGTTTCTGACCAGGAAGGAGCTAGAGCAGACTTTCACCAGAAATCTCCCTGGCTGCTCTATGGGAAAGGAAATTCTATCTCCCCTCTCCTGAACCCACCCTTTGGAAGCAGGCTGTTCTTCACACAGGTTAAATACCACAAAACCTGTGCATGTTTTGAAGGCAGTCAAAAGAATTTAGTTTGAGAGGGCAATCCAAAAGACACGTGGAAGCTCTTTGAGTGTGAGGATGAGGGTTTATTCAGGCCAGTATGAGGAGGATCACCTGGAGAGAAGAAACTTGAGCTGCCTCCAGTCAGTGCTCCCCAGAATGCTTCCAAAGGGTCTATATTCTTATATATTAAAAAAAATACCAAAGAGGGCTACAGCACAGAAGTTGCTATCATGGTATTGGTTGGCACAGGGCACTTGTGCATGCCTGGCAAGACTTTCGGTATATGCTCAAAACCAAATTTTTTAACTTAATCTTGGCTTTCTTTGTGATACAGAGAGAATTCCTTCCCTACAAAATTTTTATGATGATAAACACAGCAAGGCAGTGACTACAATTTCTGCTTTTAAAAAATCATAACCTAGGGGAAGAAACATTTTACACACATATATAAATCTGTAAATAAAGGTTTTGTCAACAACATTTACCTTAGTATTTGAGATGCGCTCTGACGAATCTCTAGACAATACTGTTTCATTCTCATCTAGTTTTGAAAACCCCTCAGAGGCCCTGGCTATAGCTCAGCGCAGAAGAATACACTTAGTATGCACACAAGACTCTGTGTTCAATCCCGCTGCCTCCCTCCAATAAAAATTCTAAATGTAATCCGCTCTTGATTTGGAATATATTAAAGAGATGGAAGTCACAGCTTGGAAAGCATAAACCTAATTACGTGGCTCAATAAACATTACATTCTCTGTTTTTCTTTCTTCTCTTTAACTCTTTCAGTATTTCTTTCCACTGCTTTCTGATGTCCGTGCTTTGTGATGGAAATTCTTCCATCAGGCACACCTGTGTGGAATGTGTTATTTTTCTCCTGACAGCTTAGACGAACTTTTAGCTATTGACCTCTGATTTGACTTCCTGGGTAGGGAGAACAGGTCTGAGCCGAAGGGGGTTAGGTATCAGAGAAGACAGTGCAGCTCAGGAAGGTGCGTAAACTTCTGCTTTGAAGTTCCTCTCAGGCCCTGGGCTGACTCTGCAGGTGTTCTTGTGTGCCGGAAGAGTCTAGAGGGCTGGCAGAGAGCGAGCCCCAGGACGTGGAGAACAGGGAACCTGTCCAAGGCAGCCCAGCACTGAGAGATGTTGGGTTCAGACACCTCCCCCCCCCCCCATAGAATGGGAAGATTTTGGTGACTGTTCTCAGCTTTCAATTATGCTCCAGCAAAACCATAACCTAGAAGGAAGAATCGTGCTTGTGAGTAGGGAAAACCCAAGCAACCCCGCCAACAAAGCTTTGCAAACTTCAGCCAGGACATTTAATCTCAGAGTGAAAAGTGAACACTTTCACAGCCAGCTGGCCGAGTCTGGGTGTTTGTATAGCTTCTCATCCCAGCAGTTTCGAGCATAAAATTATAAATTATTAGCTTTGATAAAGACCAGGAAAGGTGACCAATTTGCTGTTCAGCTAGTGTGTTGAAGAGAGATGCGAATGTGTCTACAGTTCGCCCTAATTATGAAAAAAAAAGGCTGAAATTCTCCAAATTTCATAAAAGTTATAATCTATACATCTGAGAAATTCTAGGAATATTAAATAGAGAAAGCACAGGAAAAACACATCACAATAAAGGTAACGAGAATTCAATAAAGAGACTATGCTAAAAGCAAAAAATGCATATTCCATGCACAGGAAAATGCAGGTAAGTATTATTATCATCCCTCAACAGGCCAACCAAAGACAATGGAATGCCATTTTTAAGTGCTGGAAGAAAATCCACTGAATTTCAATATTAAAACAAATTAATATTTAATTTTTTATCTTATATATCTGAGTGTTTGCCTACTTATTTGCCTGTGTACCAGATGCATTCTGGGTACCTAAAGAGACCAGAGAAGGGTGCTAGATTCCCTGGATCTGGAGTTACAGATGGTTGTGTGCTGTGGCATGTTCTGTATGGCAAATGTGTTGCTAATAAAACACTGATTGGCCAGTGGCTAGGCAGGAAGTATAAGCGGGACTAACAGAGAGAATAAAAAGAACAGGAAGGCAGAGGGAGTCACTGCCAGCCACCGCCAGGACAAGCAGCATGTAAAGATGCCGGTAAGCCACAAGCCATGTGGCAAGATATAGATTTATAGAAATGGATTAATTTAAGATATAAGGACAGTTAGCAAGAAGCCTGCCACGGCCATACAGTTTGTAAGCAATATAAGTCTCTGTGTTTACTTGGTTGGGTCTGAGCGGCTGTGGGACTGGCAGGTGAAAGAGATTTATCCTGACCATGGGCCAGGCAGGAAAACTTAAGCTACAGTTGTGAACTGCCATATGGCTGATGGGAACCGAACCTGGGTCCTGTGCAAGAGAAGCAAGTGTTCTTAATCACTGAGCTGTCTCTCCAGCCCTCAAATGAATACCTTTGATGAGGCAAGGGGATGCTTTGTGGTTAAGAGACATGGTGTCAGGTGTGCTCTGGCTGCAGCTGGAGGCAGGGAGGCAGGCTAACTGCAGAGAATGCTCGCTCCCAGAAGAGGAAGACTTATGTCACAGAGGAAGACAGCCGGTGGAAGCTCCTACCTATAGACAGGGATGAAGTGTGCAGAGTGGCAGAGATGTTAAAGCAAAATCAATGACAACACACAAGGATGTCTATAGCACACACAGCTGTGAAGTTATGGCAATGGAAAACTTCACGGGAGGAAGAAGATGCATGAGCAGTGTCCTACGGTCCTCACATGATACATGTGTTGGTATAACATACTGAGGATTTTGAGAAATGATGTTTCTCAAGAAATGAAATTACTATTAGTGCAACCAATCAAAATAAACCAGCAACAAGACGTGATGGAGGGCTACAGAGCACTCATTCAATTGCAAATATCTTGAAAGAAGAGACAAGACCACCTAAGGCAAAAGGAAAACAAATAGCAAAACTCAAGATCAGAACCCAGTGCACCCATAGTTACACTAAATATAAAGCATGCCAAAGATAGCTACAGCCCCAGCTTGACTACCCACTTAGTTTAAAAGAAGTTTTAGTGGCACTCAGCCATGTGTTCATTGACCTATTGCTTGCAGCTGCTTTTACTCATAATGGCAGATTAATTTCAGCAGAAACCATACAACCCCAAAGCCCAAATACTTTCTCTGTCTCTGTCTCTGTCTTGGTCTCTCTCTCTCTCTCTCTCTCTCTCTCTCTCTCTCTCTCTCTCTCTGTGTGTGTGTGTGTGTGTGTGTGTGTGTGTGTGTGTGTGTAGGGCAGTATTGTGGATTCCGAGTCTTAACTCTGAATTTAAAAGGAAGAGAACATCAGACTAGGGGGGAAGCTTTCTAAACCTTATAATTTCTTGTCTATAGGAAACCAGCTTACCTAGAAAGTCACAGAAGAACCTCTAGGGGACCTAGTCCTCTTCCTTCTTCCCATCCCTTGTATCAGTTGCTAATACCTAGAGACACTCTTACCCGGAGGCACTCTCTCTACCTGGGAACCAGCTACCCACACCAGCCTAGATATCAGGTAGGTGATTTCACTTCCCTTCCTCCAGTGCAAAACCCCAGTCTCATGCCCAGTTCTGTAGCAGACTACTTGCAGAAGTCTGCCTTCCCTCTCAGTCTCCATTCCTTGGGGACTCCACCAAATCTCACAGCAGGCCCAGCTTTTCTTCTTCCTGTGGACCCTCTTACCTCTCCCTCCTAGCGCATCCCCATTCCTTTGTGCCAGCTCCCAATACTTAGAAACTCCATGTGACCACATGAAGCAAGGACTAAGAAGCATTCCCTGCCAGGCAACCCACACCAACCACTGAACTTGCCTAAGATCCACAGACAGCAACAGAAACCAAGGAATGGAACACTCACCCAACACAGACAAGACCAGGTATCCACACCTAGAATCACAACCACCCCAAACCCAGATGTCTAGACACCAGTGCAAAAGCACAATCATTAACACTCCACCAGAACCCAGCAACTCTGCTATAGTGGCTCTAAGAAATGCACTATAGCTGAAGCACAAGACAAGGACTCCAAAACAGCTATTCTGAATATGTTCAAGGACCTTAAAGAGGATATGAATAAATCCCCTAGTAAAATCTGTGAAAGCAAAAAGAAAGAGTAGAATAAAATGATGAAAATAGTCCAAGACATGTAATTAGTAATAGAATCACGAGTTCCTAAGCTGAGCAAAACTGGAAATGAAAAATGTAGGAAATCAAACAAGCACCTCAGAAGTAAGCCTCACCAACAGAGTACAAGAGATGAAAGACAAAATCACAACCATTGAAGACAAAAGAAATGGATTGGATACTTTGGTCAAAGAAAATGTTACATCTAAAACATCCAGGCACAAAACATCTATGAAATCTGCTACACCATGAAAGGACCAAATCTGTAAATCATAGGAATAAAGGAAGGAGAAGAAACCCATGTCAAAGGCACAGAAAATATTTTCAATAAAGTCATAGAAGAAAATTTCACTAACCTAAAGAAGGAGATTACTATAAAGGTACAAGAAGCTTACACAACACCAAATATACTGGGCAAGCAAAGAAATTCCCCTCAGCCCAAAATAATCAAAACACTAAATGTACAAAACAAAGAAAGGTTATGAAAAGCTTCAAGAGAAAAAGACCAAGCAACATATAAAGGCAAACCTGTTAGAATAATGTCCAACTTCTCAAGAGACTCTGAAAGCCAGAAGGGCCTGGATGGATTTTTGTTTGTTTGTTTGCTTTTTTTTTTTTAAGATTTATTTATTTATTATGTATACAGCATGTATGACTGCAGGCCAGAAGAGGGCACCAGATCTCGTTACATATGGTTGTGAGCCACCATGTGGTTGCTGGGAATTGAACTCAGGACCTCTGGAAGAGCAGTCAGTGCTCTTAACCTCTGAGCCATCTCTCCAGTCCCTGGATGGATATTATACAAACTCTAAGAGACCACAGATGCCAGCCCAGATACTATACCCAGCAAAACTTTCAATCACATAGATGGAGAAACAAAAGCATTCTGCGATAAAACCAAATTTAAGCAGTATCTATCTACAAATCCTGCTCTACAGAAGGTGCTAGAAGGAAAAGGTCAATGTGGGAAGGTTAACCGCACCCAGGAAAACAAGGAATAAATAATCACAGACCAGCAAGTCCACAGAGAGGGAAAAACCCCACACCACAACAAAATAACAAGAATCAGCAAAGACTGACAACTTTCAACATCAGTGGTGTCAATTCCCAATAAAAAGACACATATTAACCTAGAGGGTTGAAAACCAGGAGTCACACTTCTGCTGCATCCAAAGACAAACAAGCAAAAACCTTAACATCAAGGGTAGATATCACCTCAGGGTAAAAGGATGGAAAAAGATATTCCAAGTAAATGAACCCAAGAAGCAAGCCCATGTAGCCTTTAATATCTGACAAAATGGACTTCAAATCAAAACTAATCAGGAGAGACAGGGAAGGACACTGCATACTTATCAAAGAAAAATCCACCAAGAAGATGCTGTGATTCTTTTTTTTTTCATTTTTCTTTATTAAGAAATTTTCTACTCACTTACATACCACCCCACAGATCCCCCCTCCTCCTTCTTCCCTCCTCCCACCCTCCAGCCCTCCCTCCCAAGCCACCCCACATCCCCACATCCCCCAAATCAAGGTCTCCCATGGGGAGTCAGCAGAGCCTGGCACACTGAGCCTAGGCAGGTCCAAGCCCCTTCCCACTGCACCAAGGCTGTGCAAGGCGTCACACCACAGGCACCAGATTCCCAGAAGCCTGCCCATGCACCAGGGACAGATCCCGATCCCCCTGCCTGGGTGCCCCCCAAACAGTTTGAGCCAAACAACTGTCTTCCATATCCAGAGGGCCTAGTCCAGTCCCATGGGGGCTCCACAGACACTAGTTTACAGTTCATGGACTTCCACTAGTGTGGTCGGTCATCTCTGTACATCTTCCCATCATGATCCCTCATCTGCAGAATCCCTCCTCTCTCTCATCGATTGGATTCCCGGAGTTCAGCCTGGAGCCTGGCCATGGATCTCTGCATCTGTATCAGTCACTGAACAAAGGCTCTGTGGTGATGGTTAGGGTGATGGTTAGACTGGTCACCAGAGTAGACCAATCCAGGCACCCTCTAGACTGTTGCCAGCACTCCAAGGTGAGGTCATCCTTCTGGATTCCTGAGCGCCTCCCTGGCACCCTGCCTCTTCCTATTTCATGATGATGTCCTATCTATCATGGTATCTCCCTCCCTGCCTCCCACTCTGTCCCTGTTCCAGCTCAACCCTTCCGTTTCCTATGTTCTCATCCCCCACTCCTCGCCCTCTGCCACCCACCCCCCACCCCCAGTCCGCTCATGTAGATCTCATCCACTTCTCCTTCACTGGGCCATCCATGTGTCCCTCCTAGAGTCTTTTCCTGTTAGCTAGCCTCTCTGGAGCTGTGGGTTGCAGTCTGGCCATCCCTTCCCTCACATCTAGTATCCACTTCTGAGTGAGTACATACTATGTTTGTCCTTCTGAGTCTGAGTTACCTCACTCAGGATGATATTTTCTAATTCTTAAACATCTATGCACCAAATACAAGGGTACCCAGGTTTATAAAAGAAACACTACTACAGTGTTGGTCACATATTGACCCTCACACAGTGATAGTGGGTGACTTCAGTACTCCACTTTTGCCAACAGAGGGGTCATCCAGACAAAAACTAAACAGAGAAATGCTGGAGCTAACTGATGTTATAAACCAAATGGACCTAGAAGATATTTCACCCAAACACGAAAGAATATACCTACTTCTCAGCAACTCATGGAACTTTCTCCAGAATTGACCACATACATGGACACAAAGCAAGCCTGAACAGATGCAAGAAACCCTGTATCCTATCTGACCACTGTGGATTAAAACTGGAGAGACACACCAACAGAAACAATAGAAAGTTTACAAACGCATGAAAACTGAACAGCTCACTACTGAATGAAAAATGGGCCAAACAGAAATCAGGAAAGAAATTCAAACCTTTTAAGAATTGATCAAAAATGAAAACAAATCATACCCAAACCCATGGCACACAATGAAGGCAGTTCTAAGAGGTAAGTTCATAGCACTAAGTGCCTACATAAAAAATAAATATTTTTTTTAAATGGAGAGATCTCTTATTAGCAATTTAAAGGCACATCTGAAAGCTCTAGAGCAAAAAGAGGAAACAATCCCCAAAGGAGTAGACAGCAAGAAATAATCAAACTCGAAGCTAAAATTAATAAAATAGAAACAAATCACACAAGAAGCGAATGAAATGAAGAGTTGGTTCTTTGAGAAAATCAATACAATTGATAAACCCTCAGCCAAATTAACTAGCAGATGGAGAGAAAAGATCCAAATTAATAAAATTAGAGAAGAAAGGGGCACATAGCAACAGACATTGAGGAAATCCAGAGAATCATAAGGGTGTACTTTAAAAACTTGCATTCTACCAAACTGGAAAATCTAAACTAAATAGACAAATTTCTTGATATATACCACCTACTAAACTTAAATCAAGATCAGACAAGCAATTTAAATAATCTTATACTCCCTAGTAAAATAGAATCAGTCATTAAAAGTCTCCCAATCAAAAATAAAAGCCCAAGACCAGATGGATTCAGTGCAGAATTCTGCCTAACTTTAAAAAAGAATTAATGCCAATACTCCTTGTGGTGGTTTGACTAGGAATGGCCCCCATAGACTCATGTGTCTGAATACTTGGTCCATAGGAAGTTGCACTATTAGGAGGTGTGGCCTTGTTGTTGTAGGTATGGCTTTGATGGAGAAAATGTGTGACTGTGTTGGTGGGCTTTGAGGTATCAGAAGCTCAAGCCAGTTCACTTCCTGCTGCCTGCTCATCTGGATGTAGGACTCCCAGCTCCTTCTCCAGCACCGTGTCTGCACTCCCAGCTCCTTCTCCAGCACCGTGTCTGCACTCTCAGCTCCTTCTCCAGCACCGTGTCTGCCTGCACGCCCCGTGCTTCCCATCACAGTAACGACCTAAACCTCTGAAACCGTAAGCCAGCCTCAATGAAATGTTTTCCTTTATAACTGTTGCTGTGGTCAAGGTGTCTCTTCACAGCAATACAAACCCTAACTAAGACACTCCTCAAATTATTCTGTAAGATAAAAACAGAAGGAATATTGCCTAATTCTTTTATGAGGCCACAATTACTCTGATATCAAAATCACATAAGGACCAAACAAAAAAGATTACAGACCAATTTTCCTTATGAGCATAGAAGCAAAAAAAAAAATCTCAATAAAATACTTGCAAACCGAATCCAAGAATACATCAAAAAGATCATCCATCATGACCAAGTAGGCTTTGTCCCAGAGATTCAGGGATGGTTCAACATACATATATTGAAAAATGCAATCCATCATATAAACAAACTGAAAGACAAAACCCACATGATCATCTCATTGGATGCAGAAAAGGCCTTTGACAAAAATCTAACATCCCTTCATAATAAAAGTCTTGGAGAGATTAGGAATATAGGGGTCATACCTCAGCATAATAAAGGATATTTACAGCAAGGCCATAGAAAACATCAACTTAAATGGAGAGAAACTCAAAGTAATTCCACTAAAATCAGGCACAAGACAAGGTTGTGCACTGTCTTCATACCTAAATATAATATGTGAAGTCTTAGCCAGAGCAACAAGACAACTGAAGGAGATCAAGGGGATACAAGTAGGAAAGGAAGAAGTCAAAGTATCTTTATTTGCAGATGACATGACAGTATACATAAATAACCCTAAAAATTTGCCAAGAAACTCCCACAGCTGATAAATACTTTCAGCAAAGTAGCTGGATACAAAATTAATTCACAAAAATCAGTAGCTTTCCTGTATATAAACGACAAACGGACTGAAAACGAAATCAAGGAGACAATACCTTTACAATAGCTTCAAAAAACATGAAATCTTGGGATAACTCTAACCAATCAAATGAAAGACTTGTGTAATAAAACTTTAAGACTCAATAAAGACACTGAAGAGGATCTCAGAAGGTGGAATATCTCCCATGTTCATGGATGAACATTAATTCATTGGTAGAATTAATATTCTACCATTTCTAGAATGGAAATGTCCATTCTACCAAAAGTATTCTACAGATTCAATGCAATCCTTATCAAAAGTCCAACACAATTCCTCACATAAATTGAAAGGAAAAATTTCAGCTTCATATGGAAACATAAAAAGCCCAGGATAGCTAAAACAATCCTGGATAATAAAAACTGCTAGGAATGTCATAACTACTGATCTCAACTTGTACTACAGAGCTATAGTAATAAAAAACAGCATGGTATTGGCATAAAAAGAGCATGTTGATCAATGGAATTGAATTTAACACCCAGACATAAATCTTCATATCTACAGACATCTGATTTTTTTTTATAAAGAAGCCAAAAATACACAATGAAAAAAAACAGCATCTTCAACAAATGGTGCTGGCCAAACAAGATGAATCCAAGTAGATCTGTACTTATCATCCTGCACAAAACTCAACTCAAATGGACCAAGGACCTCAACATAAGGCCAGATACACTGAATCTAAACTAATAGAAGAGAAAATGAAAAATAATATTGAACC
>CABHPP010135930.1:0-47269 GCA_902168425.1 Peromyscus attwateri | reverse complement strand
ATATAATGAATTTTGATCACATTCATCCCTCTCCCCCCATCTCCTTCCAAAATCTTCATCACTTATTCACCCAACCCTCCCCCCGACTTTCTCTTTACCTTTGGATCTAATTGACTGGCTTCTTCTTGGTATAGGGCCATTCCTGGAAAGAGGTCCTTATAATATGTGTCACACCATTGAAGAAAACTGACTTTCCTTATCCTAGAAACAATCAAATGCCACTAGCTCTCTACTAGGGGTAAGATTTCAGGAATAGCTCCCCTCTTCCAAGCAAGGATTTTGCTAGACCTAATCTTCAAGCTTTTCACATGCTGTCACAATTGTTGTGAGTTCATATGTACATCTGAAACACCATTTTCTTAATGTCATCTATCTATAATGCTTCAAGCCCTTCCCTCTTCCCATAGATCATTTAGTCTTGAGCACAGGAGTTTGATATAGATTTCTAATTTAGGGCTGAGCACTCTGAAATCTCTTACTCTCTTCATATTGACCAGTTGTGAGTCTCTGAGTTAACTGCCATGATCCTGGCAACACGTTTCGACCATTTCCTCTCCACTACCCATCACTGCAATACTACAGAAGATATATTCTTTATGATAATTAATTTTTGTATCTGAAATCAGAAAGTTAGAGAAGAAGTACATTTGTAACCTGTTAACTACTCTCACCATTAAATAATTATGCCATGAGCCTTTTTATCTCACCCATGGCCTACTTGAATTATTCCATCTAGAAAACTTTCTATCCCAACTGAGTATTTTGGTCCCATATATTTGATCATTGCCTGCTTATCCTGTGACAAGGCAAAGCATTCTACTTAGGTGCTTGAACTCAAGTTTCAGGAATGTTATACAGTGCATAAGAAACTGTAGATTGCATTACACTAGCAAGTCTACTTCATATGGGGCTTCAGTTAGATACTACTACTACTACTAATAATAATAATAAACACAGAAATATAAAAAGACTATCCAGAATAAATAAGTATACCATCTCATTTTTATCATGCTTGAATATTTTATCTTAATGACCTTCACATGTCCCATATCCTTAAAGACTTTCTTAGTTACAGTTTCCTTCTTACAGGAGATATTATGACCAAGGCAACTCTTATAAAAGAATATATTTAATCTGGCACTTGCTTACAGTTTCAGAAGTTTAGTCCATTTTTATCATGGTAAGCAGAATAGCAACATGCAGACAGTCAATGGAGAAGTACCTGAGAGCTACATCCCAATGCATAGGCAGAGAGAAAGACTGGGCTTAGCATGGGGCTTTGAAACCTCAAAGTCCACCCCATGGACATACTTCCTCCAACAGGGCCATATCTCTTAATTTTTCTAATTATTCTCAAAAATGCCACTCCTTAGTGACTAAGCATTCAAATATTTGAGCCTACTTGGGGCCATTCATACTCAAACCACCACATTCCACTCCCTGCCCATTATAATTTTGTAGCCATACCATAATGCAAAAATACATTCAGTTCAACTTCAAAAGTTCCCATAGTCTATCACAGTCTCAGGGTTATTTAGAATTCAAAGTTCAAGTCTCTTCTCAGACTCAAGCAATCTCTTAACTGTAAGCCTCTATAAAATTAAAATAAAAAAGCAGATCACACACTTCCAACATGACACAGGATATACATTACCATTCCAAAAGTGAGGAAAGGGGGCATAGTGAGGAAATACTGGACCAAAGAAAGACCTAAAACCAATAAGACAAACTTAAAATTCTGTATCTCCATTTCTTCTGTCACAATGTTCTTCAGATCGCCAGCTCCTTTTAGTTTTGTAGACTGTAACACCTCTCTGTCTCTCTGTCCCTCTGTCTCTCTCTTCTACTCTCTCAGGCTGATTCCCCATCCAGTCTGCAGCTCTTCTTGGCAGGTATGCCAGAATTCTGGCATCTCCAATATCTTTGGGTCCCCAGTGAAATCCAGGATTCACTTTCACACCTTCATGTAATATTCTCTCTGGGTCTCCATGTAGGGATGTCCTGACATATGCCTGGCCTCAGCAGCTTTCTCTAGCTGCAGAGGGAGATTCCACAACCCCTCTTTTGTATTCTTAACTCTACACCCAGAACCGCATGACCAAAGCTGCCAAGTTCTGCTGCTTGATGTGGCTTGTTCTTGACCCCCTCCTTCAAACACATCTGCACCAGCTTTTTGTTGTCAATGGTTTCCTTTTTTTTTTGGTTTTTTGAGACAGGGTTTCTCTGTGTAGCTTTGCGCCTTTCCTGGAACTCGCTTGGGAGACCAGGCTGGCCTCGAACTCACAGAGATCCGCCTGGCTCTGCCTCCCGAGTGCTGGGATTAAAGGCGTGCGCCACCACCGCCCGGCCCAATGGTTTCCTTTATTGCATAAGCTTTCCTTTAATTCCTTTTTACAAGATCAGTTTGACTGGGTGGCTTCTTTACCTAAGTTCACAGCTCTCTTTATTCCATTTATCATCAGGCTTTCTGTAAAATTTTTATCTCCTTGAGCACTAGATTTAGCTCCATTACAATTCCTGATGCTTCTTTTCTCCTCAAACTATTTTCATTTTCCCCCCATTTTCATTATAGATTTGCAAAAGAATGACCACATGACCCCTAGTGACCATGTGACACAGTCAACACTACACTGTCTTGAAATCTCCTCTTGACATTAATGGTCAGTGACATTAATCCAAAACTTTCAGTTTAGCTTTAGGCAGATTTTTAGGGCAGGGGCAAAAAGCAGCCACATTCTTTGCCAATATATTGCAAAAATAGTCTCTAGGCCACCTCCTAATATATTTCCTCCATGAAACTTATGGAGCCCCCACATTTCAAATCATACTGAGCACTATCTTCCATGCTCCTATTGGGGTGGTCCACTAATCCCACTTAAAGTATCTAATTTCTTGTCCAGTGTCCCAGTGTTTTAATATTCCTCCAACCAACAGCATGGTCAGGCTTGTCACAGCAATATGCTATTCCTTGACACCAACATCTGTCTTAGTCACTGTTCACTAGTCATTGCTGTGAAGAGACATCATGATCAAAGCAACTCTTATAGAAGGAGGCATTTTAATGGAGAGTTGTTTACAGTTTCAGAGCTTTACTTTATTATCATCATCTCGAGGAGTATGGTAGCATTCAGGCAGGCACTGGAGCAGTACCTGAGAGCTACATCCTGATCCACAGGCAGTGAAAAAGAAACACTGGGCCTAGTATGGGCTTTTGAAACCTCAAATCCTACCTCCAGTGATACATTTCCTCCAACTTCCCATTAATCCTTCTCAAATAGTGCCATTCCCTGGTGACCAAGCATTCAAATATATGAGCCTGCTGATTCAAATCCCAAAACTAATACCATTAGTCATTAGTACCTTAGAAATTTTTTTCTCTCTCTCTCGCTGATGTTTTAAATAATCTCAGAGTAGATGACATGACATTTTTCCCTTTCACCTCCTTCTGTGTCTACTCATCCTTCTCTCCCCTCTCTTTATCCCATCCTCCAATCATTACTTCCTCCCTATCTGTCCTTACAGGCATTATGTATGGTTACAATATTTCAAGAAGAAAATCTCTACTGTTTATTAAAATGGACCTTTTATTCCTCAGTAAGGAAAATGGAAAAAGTGAATTTCATTTTATTTTTCTCACATTAGATAGTGTTTTTGAGACAAAAACAAAACAAACAAACAAACGAATGAATCCCCCTCCAGAAGTTTACAGGTGGGATGGTAACAACAAAGATTTTGTGAGTCAGAAAATTTTGTACAGTCACAGTTGTTCCTCCCATGCCCCTTGTACTGCATCCTTAAGCAGGCTTAAACATTCCTGGGTAGAAAAGATGTGGTGGATATCACTGTGACAGGGAGAGAGGAACTGAAGAGTCTCAGGGGTTTTTCCCACATTGAGTCATGCTAATAGGATTGAGGGGGATAGATGGCCAAAAGAGAGCTTGGAAATAACTAAGCCCCAAGACTAGGGCTTCTTTACTACCACAGTCTGCTGTATAATAATCCTTTTGTACACTGTGAAGATTTGTTGCTGTGACTGGTTTAATAAAGAAGCTAACTGGCCAATAGCAGAACAAGATAAAGTGAGGCAGGAAAGCCAAATTGAGAATTCTGAGAAGGAAAAGGATGAAGTCTGGAGTAGCCAACTGGAGGCAGAGGGAGCAGAAGATGAATATGCCATGCTAATAAAGGTACCGCCATGTGGCAGAACATAAATAAGGAATATGGGTTAATTTAATGTAAGAGCTAGTTAGTAATAAGCCTGAGCTATTGGCCAATCATTTATACTTTATATTAAGCCCCCAAGTGTTGTGGATGTCTTTCTGTATGCTGTGAATGTGTTGCTCTGATTGGTTGATAAATAAAGCTGTTTGGCCAATGGTAAGGCAGAATAAGGTTTGCTGTGGATATTGTTCTGTATAAATAAAACACTGATTGGCCAGTGGCCAGGCAGGAAGTATAGGTGGGACAAGGAGAGAGGAGAATTCTGGGAAGTGGAAGGCTGAGTGAGAGACAGTGCCAGCCGCTGGCATGACAAGTAGCATGTGAAGATGCTGGTAAGCCACGAGCCACGTGGCAAAGTATAGATTAATAAAAATGGGCTAAATATAAGAGTAAGAGCTAGACAATGATAGGCCTGAGCTAATGGCCAAGCAGTTTAAATAGTGTAAGCGTCTGTGTGTTTATTTTATAAGTGGGCTCTGGGACTGGCGGGACTTGGTGGGACCCGGAGAGAAAAGCTCTCCAGCTACAAATGGCGCCCAATGTGTTGGCAAGAGTTTCCACCTAAAACCTGAGTAAAAAGATTCTAAAACGGAGCTAAAAACAGTTCTTAGTTGTCTCTTTCAAGTTAGTGGCAGCCTGCGTGTTTGAGCTACTATGGTGGGTTCCTGGTGTACACGCTCGACCTGCAGTATGGCGGGAATGAGGCCTCTACAAGTGGCACATTAAGCTGCGTGGTGGATTTAGCCTTTGCTAGTACAAACCAAAAAGAGGTTTCTGAGCTACATGCTGCTTTGATAGAAGCATAGACACACTATTTCTGAGAGTTGATGATTCCCAGAGCTGGTGGAAAACATACCACCACCATGTTGGGAAGCTGAGGTGGGCAGAGTCAGCAGCCACAGCGCCGTTTCAGTCTTAGAATGCTGCAGTTTAAAGCAATAGGTTCAAAGTAATATAAAAAATAAGCCACGTAAAGATGGCTATCACATAGAAAATCTGGATTATGTTCTCTTTGATATTCGTAACTGAAGAAAAACATTTGATCGTAAAAGCTGTTGAGTTAAATCAATATGGATATTTTAAAGGTACCTTGACTTCAAAATTTGAATATAAGGATATGTTGCTTTAGAAAAGAGACTCTGTTTTTGTTTCCACAGAAAGCCAAAGGCTATGGATTTGTTCCATATTAAGACACATCAGGTTTGACCAGCCAAGACCCCCTGAAAGGTCTCCGATGACACCAAGGCCCAGATGATCCAACATCCAGAACGATTTGAAGGCAAATGGCTCAGCCAATACAACCTCATGGACTACTCCATAATCCTAAAATTTTCTTTGTGTCCCCAGAAGATACAGTGCCCCCCTCCAGCAGGAAGTAGTAAGAGAAGCTACGCCCAAATTCCCAAATTATATGTAATTTTACTATGTTAAGGTTAAAACCTTCCTTTTTGAAAAAAAAAGAAAAGGGGAAGTGCTGTGGATATCATTCTGTATAAATAAAACACTGATTGGCCAGTGGCCAGGCAGGAAGTATAGGCGGGACAAGGAGAGAGGAGAATTCTGGGAAGTGGAAGGCTGAGTGAGAGACACTGCCAGCCACCGCCATGACAAGCAGCATGTGAAGATACCGTTAAGCCACGAGCCATGTGGCAAGGTATAGATTTATAGAAATGGATTAATTTAAGATGTAAAAACTAGATAGCTAGAAGCCTGAGCCATTAGGCCAAACAGTTTAAACAATATAAGTCTCTGTGTTTACTTGGTTGGGTCTGAGTGGCTGTGGGACTGGTCGGTGACAGATTTGTCCTGATTGTGGGCCAGGCAGGAAAACTCTAGCTACAACGGTTAGGAGGTACATTCCAACTAGAGAGAGAGGAAGAAAAAAGCAGAGCAGAGGAAATGCTGCTAGCTGCCACTAGGAGAAGCAAGATGTAAAGTACTGGTAAGCCACAAGCCACATGGCAAAGTTTAGCTTTATAGAAATGAAATGGGTTAGTTTAAGGTTTAAGAGCTAGCTAGAGAAAAGCCTGAGCCATTAGGCCATATCATTTGTAAATAATATAAACTTCTGTGTGTTTATTTGGGTCCAAGCAGCTGCAGGATGACTGTGGGGCAATGGGAGCCGGGTGGGACCAGAGAAAACTTAGAAATACATCTGAGTCAATTAATTGGGAAGCAACTGCCAGGTATTTGGGAACAGGCAGGTGGGAGAGAAATGTCCAACTGCAGCAGTATTCATTCTCCCCACCTTTGTAAAACGAAATAAGAGTTAATCTATCCACATGGAATCCATATACATAGATGAGGGATTCCTCAAAGATGCACTCTGCTTCCTCCCTGTCCTGATTTTTGTAATTTATCTTTGTCCAAGTGAGAATGAACATAGTCACTACATTTCCAGACACTGAATCTGGAAGTAGGGGCTAGGAACAAAGTAAGAACAGAATTCTTAGAGAACAGAGATTTATGCTTCCTTTCCCTTTGACTAGAAAATGGAATCTCAGAGACTTTTTTAGTCCTGGAAACTGTATGAGCACAGGGACTTTGTATCATCTGTTTTCTCTTCCCCAGGAAAAGGGGGAAAGACAGAAGAATACCAAAAGTAAAGAAACTGCCATGATTTTTATTTCAGAAAATGAGGAAGACATTATTTGAGATAATGAGAACAAATTTTGTCTTTTAATCTTATCTCATTTTTCTTAATCAAAGAATTTTCTAGAGGAAAAGCACATCACAGAAGAACACCAACTGGAGATAATTCATCTAAATGATTAATCCCAGATAAGGGTAATTTCATGTTGCCAAAAGCTGTAGGATTGACTGGACTAAATAATTACCTTTAAAGGTAGTTTTGCTATGACAGTATCATCTTAACAAATTGATGAATTCAAACATTTTCAGGTTTTCTAATGATTATTTGTCAATTAAAATGCATACATGAGTGTTCTATGCAGATAGGAAAAACAGTAATTGAAAGATTCAAATATTTCCCTCCATCAAAATTACTCAGGTCTATTTAGAAGAATAACATACAGAAATATTTGTAGTTATTCTAAACAGTCCATTTTCATATGTGAATGGTATATTTTATGTCAATTACAATAGTCTGCTCAGCACATATAGGGTATTTGAATGAAGCACTCTTTTATAAGCCAGGCACAAAGATACAAACCCAGAAGTAAAGAGGCTGATATAGAGGACTGCAAGTTCGAGCCTTGCCTGAGCCAAATAGTAAAAGCACAATTCAAAACAGAAATATGTGAACAAAATCATAAACATTTGTGATTTTGTATTTACATAAATATAGAGCTATTGCTATAAAGTATAAACTGCGGATTTCCATATGTTGGGAAACTATATCACTAAATCCTTGTATTCTTTATTTCATCTGCAGATTTGATTCTACATAGCAAAACAATTTTTTTGTTATCTATCATTTAGAAAACAATAACCATAGTCTCTGCTTTATTTTGGACTATATAATAATTATTTTTCCCTAGAAGTAACCTAATGTCAGACCATGGAGAATTCACAGAGTAGAGTTTGCTCTAACTCTTGCTTCCTATGCTTCCCTGCATTCTGTGTTTGTCTGTAACTGAAATTCTGAGTCTAAAAAGGCTACTTTGAGTGACTTAATATATCCTTAATCAGAAAAGAGTGTTAGAAACACTGAGGTCAAGCAAACAATGGCATTAAAGGAAACAGTATTTGTTGAACTTTAAAAATAAAGCATAGATATTTAGATAAAAAGGAAATATATTAAAATGTCACAGCCTTAGTACAAAATAAAGACTGAAGAGAGTAAAAATGCTGCAAGCTGTGGTGTTTGCTGAGACATGGCATCGAGCACAATGCCCTGATTTCTAAATAGCTGAAATCAATCAAGGAAGTGAAATGTGAAGTTTGACATTTTTAATAAATTACACTATTTACCTTAATGCAAGTGACATAATTGAAGTAAATTAAATAGTGGAAAGGAACAACTGGGCTGTAACTAAACCATGTTTTAGTCAATGCTCAAAGTTTTCTTTACAATGTATGCAGAATTTTTAACTTCTGGAATGACAGAAGTTAGTTCTTTATGTAATTCAGACTATCAGTCATTTCAAGCTAGAGAATAATGAAATTCTTTCACATGTCTACATTTTTATAACAAAGGTGAAGAACATGGACATTTGATAAATAATGGTAGTATATCAAGAAAATTATGCTTATGAACACCATTAACTTAAAGCATTTAGCATTGGCTGACACCCTGAGGACACAATGGGGTAGATCTGAGGACACAATCTTTTCTGTCATTAATATTGTCCTGAAATTTTATTCCTGAAACCACTGACATCATTTCATTCAAGTTCATTAAAAAATAAATGATGTGAACTGCATCTGAAAAAAATCATATATTTGAAGAAATAATTTTAAAAGTTTTTTCATATCATAAAACTACAATATTTCAGAAAGCCACACATGTATTAAAAGTTGAAGAACAAATAATGCAACAATTCTACTGGGGCAAAAATAATTATCTAAAAGTAAAAATATGCTTTGAAAGGCTTTGTTTTATGTATAAGTCACTTTCAAAAAATAGCACCTAGTAAGGGGACAGTCCAGAATAATAAAAATGTAAGTTCTTTAGAACAGCTAATATTTCAATGACAATGAACCTATACTACTGAAGCATGGACTTTAAAATACAATTTAGTTTATTATAATGCTGTCCAACAGTCTGTTTTTCTGATAGTTTACCAACTTCAACTGTCCTACACAAACTAATAACATCTTAAACATTTTTAAATGTTGTATAAGACCAAAAATGATTCCATGTAAATTATAGAAAATTAATATATTAATTATTCTATAACAATGTTATTAATTAGGAAGCCAAAAATTTTAAATGCAAAAACACAGGACAAGTAAATGGCACTTGTTTTCTCTTTGAAACTAGTTTTAAGTTTGCATAGGTGTTTTTGTGTATATGTTTATGTGGGGGGGGGTCACAAAACTAGAAAGGGAACAGTTACAGGTAGTGAAGAAATGTTGGAGAATACAATAGATAATGGAAAACATGTGACATGAAAGCAGAGAGGGGGCCACTGGGAGAGGTACGTAAGGCAACATCAGGCCTGGACTTGTGAGGTCCCTGGGTTTGGTGAGCAAGGGGCTGCTGTGCCTGGTGTCTTCAGTCAACTGCAGGATGATGAAGCTGCTGCAAAGGCACCATGCTGGCTCCCCTATGCCTCCTCTGTTTGGGGAAACTTTGTGAACCTGAAGTCTATCTAGGAAGATGGTGGACTAAAGATAGAAAGCAAGATTGTAGAGACTGTTTAATCAGTAAGAGAGAAAACCAGAGATTTAAAAAGAAGTTTTACTCAAAAATAGCTACCAGTAAAGTTCTCATCAGAAAAGGAGAGGAAATGGATTTTGATCACTGGAAGCACAGGCTCTGTTGGCTCCCATCTGACTGACAAAATCATGATGGAGAGCCGTCAGGTGACCATGGTGGACAACTTCTTTACAGGCAAGGAGAGAAACATAGAACACGGGATTGGCTAGGAGAACTTCGAGCTGATCAACCATGATGTAGTGGAGCCCTCTACATCAAAGTTGACCAGAGATACCACCTGTTGAAAGGACAGGGGGGGTAGGAACAAATAATAACTAAGTCTGTATGAAAACACAGTAAGAGAACTTATCATCTGTATATTTAAACTGAATTTAAATGTCTGTACTAGCTAAGGAAATTTCTTAAAATTTAAAGTCTCACATTGATATCAGTTGTCTAAATCACAATCACTTCTGTTGTCTGTATGTTTTTATTATTTCTTTTATTTTTGACATCATAATTATATTATTTCCCCTTTGTTCCAGACATTGAAATAATAATCATAATATAAAGATAAAATGAAAACAATTGAACTAGAATAGGAAAAAACAATTAAACAGAGGGGAAAAAAGCTAAAGAAAAAGCATAAGAAACACATACAGATGTTGAGAAACACATTCTCACACACGCAGAAAACCCATAAAATCAAAATCAGAAACTACAATATATAAACAACAGAGATGTAAATGAAAAAAAATGCCCAGAAAAAGCATTGTGAGACAACCTTCAATAATACCATTGAGTTCATTTTATGTTGGCTATCTACTACTGGGCATGGGGCTGTGCTTAAGTTTGGTTTCAATATCCAGTGAGACTGCTGGAGAAAACTAAATTTTCTTTTGTGAATGGTTATCAATTGGAAATAGCTTCTAGGTTAGGTATGGGAGCCTGTGTCTGCTTCCCCTCTCAGTTCTGGGGTCCCACCTAGCACAGATCCCTGCAGGTTCTATGAAGTCTGCTATACATCCTACTGTGCTTAGAGGGCCTTATGTCCTTGGTGTCCTCCACCCTGTCTGGCTCCCATACTCTTTCTGCCTCCTCTTCTTCAGGGTTCCCTGAGTTCTCAGGGGAGGGTTTTGATGGAGACATTCCATTTAGGACTGAGTGTTCCAATGTCTCTACTCTGAATATTTTCTAGCTGTGGGTCATCTGCTTGTTTTTCATCTGCTTCAGAAGAAAGCTCCTCTGATGATGGCTGAGCAAGGTGTTGATCTATGAGTATAACATAATTTTATTTTATTGCTATGTTCCTTTATTAGAACAGTAGTATTTAGGTATCTCCTAGGTCTAGGTTATCTAGTCTCAAGTTCTTGGCCACATAAACTGTGCTGGGCATGGGTTCCATCTCATTCAAAGTATCTTAATTCCAATCATATAGTGGCTGGTTGCGCCTACACTTTTTGCTACTATTACACCAGCATACTGTGCAGGCTGGTCACCATTGTACCTGGGATGATGTTATCTTTTTCCTCTGGTAGTGTGCAGAGTACTTTACCATACTACTCGGTAGGGGTGAAGGTTCTAGTTAAGTACCAGCTCGACATCTTCCTGTTCTGTGAGTTATGTATTTGTCTTCAGTAACAGGGCCTTTCCACTTTGTAGAAAGCAACCAATAATAGCCTTGACAAGAGCCTGTTTTTTTATTTTGGGTGGGGGGGTTCCATTGTGTCCCTTTAGCTAACAAATGAGTTAGATGCAACCTACTTCCAGCACTGGGTGCTCTATTTGGTGGTGAGGGAATGTCTAGTTAGGGCTTCATCTCCCCTGCTAGTTCATGATTCCAATTTAGATTTCTTTCATATATAAATATATATATATGTATATATGTATATATATATGTAGGTGTATATATATGTATATATATTCTATACACTTTTTTGTTTTTGGTTTTTTTTTTTTTTGGTTTTTCAAGACAGGGTTTCTCTGTGTAGCTTTGTGCCTTTCCTGGAACTCACTTTATAGCCCAGGCTGGCCTCGAACTCACAGAGGTCCGCCTGCCTCTACCTCCCGAGTGCTGGGATTAAAGGCATGCACCACCACCGCCCGGCATATACACTGTTTTTAAGAAGCCTCTACTGTATTGCTTCTATCCATATGAGCCCTCAAATGGCTACCAAAGGCATTTTTATATTATGAGATAAAGTGTACCTAACTCATAAGTTTGATGAAGACACAAGACAGTCCTAGGAATGATTCATCTTTTAGCTGTTTTTATGGGCAATATTCTTATTAAAACAATTACACACACACACACACACACACACACACACACACACACACACACATCTGGGGCAACTTATTTGTTGTTGGTCTGTTTTGTTGTCTTTTTCTTTTTCACAAGGCCAGCTCATCCCCAGATAATGGATATTTTTGCAAAGACAGTGCCAAGTACCTTATAGTGGCAAACTTAATGTCTTCAATATGCAACATTCATAGCTTACAGAATAGTATTTACAAATGTTTCCAAGGACAATTTAATTTCTATTAGTTTATCTTCTGATATTTTTAGAGCTATTACTAGTCTGAACTTCCAAAAGTAATAGATTTGAGACAGATTGATTCAAATATAATGAAATATTTGTTAACTCTAAAGGCTATATGTGATTAGGATACACAAAATCATACATTTTAATACTTTTTGTAAGTGTTGTCTGTAATCATACCATATAGTTGGATACATAAATATATGATATATATATACACACATATATATGTATATATACATACATAGATACCTAAATACACAGATACATACATATATCAATAAATAAAAAGACACATAAATAGACAGGATAAGTAAAGTCCTCATTGTCCATTAAAGTATTACTACTGAACCAGATGGTGAAATTGTGAATATTTTAGAGGGGATTGATCCCCTCCTTTGAATCAGAATATGTCTTTGTTACTTTGGCAAATATCTAAGTTTATGCTCTCTTTTAAATCACTGTACTGAAAGGAGAGTTATAGAATCAGCAGTGTTCCCAAAGGAAGAAAAATAATTAATTGGTCAACAGAGATCAACCAAACTTCAGTAGCAATTGTGATTAGATGTACAGTACCTATAAAATTTAGGATTGATACATACACAGATAGTTGAAGGGCATATGATACAATTGATCATTTCTTGCATAAATTCCCATTACTATTTTGTCTCGACCCTGTGCCACAATTTATATATCACGAGGAGTATTGTTAGGGGTTATGCTACCCACATTTTGGTTCCACTTAAATTATTTGAGGATTAAAAATCTTTGTTCCCTCACACTGTTAGGATTGTCAGAAGGTTTCTTTGTTGTATTTTACTAAATGGCAAGACCACTAATTCAGCTATTTTGTCATGTTTTGAGTTAGCAGATCTTGTGCTCCAGTATTTAATCTTCTAGTGATAGTCTGGATCAGTTACTAAATTTAGTATTTGAACTTCTGAGATGGCTAGACTAGGCCTTCAGAAGATCAGCTCAAAAGATTTTTGAAATAATTTTATTCCAACAGTAGTAAGAATAACAATTTATTGTATAGACTCTACTCAACATTCTACAAGGAAGTACAAATAGTACAAATCCAGTTCCACTGAGTTAGGAGTTATCTGAAAGGGTGCTGGATCAGAATCCTTAGTTTTCAAATACATTCGAGTCATTCCTTAATTTTTCCTTCCTTTTTTTTTTTTTTTTTTTTGGTTTTTCGAGACAGGGTTTCTATGTGTAGCTTTGTGCCTTTCCTGGAGCTCACTTGGTAGCCCAGGCTGGACTCGAACTCATAGAGATCCGCCTGCCTCTGCCTCCCGAGTGCTGGGATTAAAGGCATGCACCACCAACGCCTGGCTCCTTAATTTTCTTTTAAGATTTATTTATTTGTATGGATGTCTGTGTGTGCCTCTGTGAACTTATATGCACATGTGCATGCAGATGCCTATGACAGCCAGAAGGTATTGCATTCCATGGAACTGGAGGTACAGTCCATTATGAGCTGCCTGGCTAGGTGCTGGGCAGTATAACCCAGATTCACTGAAAAAGTGTGAGCACTAACTGCTGAGCCATGTCTTCAGTTCTAATCTTTTACATACACTGTAATTTGGAGTTTGAGAGTAGTAAGTCACATTAATGGTATTTTTAAAAAGTTTCGCCCTTTTAGCCTGTGTATAATCTATACAGCTTCCATTATATGATCTTTCCATTATAAAAGGAATCTCACATTTTTTAAAATCAGTTTTATTTATTCATTCTTCTCTCATACAATATGTATCAACCACAACCTCCCCTCCCTCCCCTCCTCCCAACCCCTCCACTTCCTTCTCTCCCTTAGATCTACTGCTCTTCTGTTTCCCTTCACAAAACAGCAAAGCTCATTGCTTCAGCCTTTCATTAAATAATTTGACTAAATCAGGATCTTTCAGATAATAAGGAATGTGATATAAATTCATTCCATACTATGAGTCCTAGAAAATTCTTATAAAACTTATTTTTGAAGTGAGCAGTATTGCCACTCTAGACAAGGGTGCTATATCATAGCATTATGGTTTCAAGAGTTCTAATGGTAGGCACAAAGGCCTGTAATCACATACTCAAAATAGATTTTGACTGTTACACTATTATATTGACAACTGGGGATTAAGTCAAAGTCCTCATATAATTAATTTGCCAGATTTGATCTGATTAATTTTTCCCACTAAGTATGATCTTCCCAGTGTTGCAGAATATCCCATCTCTGCTTCTACCAGGAGAGGGTATTTTAGGATACTCTCATTTTAATATTCTAAATGATAGGTATCCCATGGTGCTGGGTCCACCTGTGAATGGCGTGATCTCCAAGATTTTTGTTGTGTCCATTGTTCTGTTCCTTATGCATGCTACTCTTGCAAAACTAGATTAGACTTTGTCTAAGGAGTCTAATGTCTGGTTGAGTGATTGTTCTGTGCAATAAATCATACAGTGATTTTTAACATGAAATTCAGTAATTGTCTTTAATTGAGGCCATTGCCATAGATCACCTCCATATTTATTTGTTCCTTGTAATTCATTCATATTTTTGCCATTAGACCATCCAAATGGCCATTCCATCCACCACAGATAAGAAATTGGTATAGACATGGTGTTTTGGGGTTCTCAATTTGAATAACCTGATATACAGCATACAGTTCTGCATATTGACTACTCAAATGTTTTCCTGATGTTTGTATGGTCTTTTTACCATCTGGATTGTAAGTCACAGCTTTCCAAAAGCATAGCCATTGACTGTCTTAGTATCCCTATCCATAAACCACATATGGGTCTGTGATCTAGGAGATAACTTATCATATTGTTTTCCCTACCCGATTGTAGCCTCTATTATGACTCCTAAATAGGAGAGAGGATAGTCTCTTTCCTACCACGAGGAATGCTACTATTTTTTTGGGTAGCAAAGAGGTTCTCTTTCCGACTCCTTTTGCTTTGTCCTTTAACACTGCTGGACTCCTGTACAGTAGCACTTGGTTTCTAATAGCCTGTATTGAGTCACTCTTCTGCTTGATGCAATTTGTTGTTGAACCACTCTATTGAAATTTTCAGTTTAGTTATTGAATTATTCAGCTCTATGACTTCTGCTTAGTACTTTAGTTTGTAATCTATTAAAATTTTTGTTTTGTCTCTGAATTTCTGTCTTGAAGTGACAGATCTCAATTATTGTTATTTTAAATACTTCATTAAGTCAACTGCTTAGTGTCATTTAATAAACTATATATATAAAATCATACAGTTATAAAAATGTCATAGTTATTAAGATATATATGTATGATTTTTATTTGGAAAACATTTTCCTCCATCTTCATTTACTTTGATTCTGTGTTCTTGTCTTCACAGTAGATAAAATTTTCATCCCTCCTGGTGTTCTGTCACTGTATGTAAGAGTAGCACTTCAAAAATCTGCTCAAAGTTTCCAAGAAGCTCTAAGATATTTTTTCTTCAGATTCGTATTTTAATTGTAGTAGTTTACTGATAGTTAGGATGTTCAAATCTTTGCTGACTTTTAAACAAGCAAGATAGAAACCACTCCCTTGAGAAACAGTTGGTGAAGTTGGATTGTTACATTTGTGGCCCAGTTCCTTTATTTCTTGGTGGTACCCATTTGCTCCATGCTATGTAGGATATATTGGCAAACGTGCATATTGTCTTTCTGAAGGCACGCTCTTTTCCATTCACGATTGTAGCAGATGTCATGTCTCAGTACTAGTGAGAGATAAATGGCATTGTAACTCTGGAGCAAGCCCAGGGCAGGGCAGCTGTGGAAGTACTTACACACCCATTTAGCATCTCAGAGGACTACTAATCGCCTGCCCCATCAGCTTCCAGATGCAGACTACTTAACAGCTTGATAGATGGCAGTAGCTGGGAAGGATGAGACATGAAGCATGCACTCAACCCTTTTCCAGTCAGAAAGTGGGAGCAGAGTGATTTGTTTGATCTGAGCTGGCCTGGGAGAAAGGGTCACTGATAGGGAGGAAACAACTGGTTCAGCTCCTTTTTTTTTTTTTTTCTTTCTAATTTGTGCTTTTGGAACTGGCAAGTGCTGAGCCTTGTCACATCCGAGCACTAAGACAGTCTCTTAGTGGAGCTTTGAAGATTGGGTGCTCAATGAGTAAGCTAAGTCCTCCCAGACAAGTGGTGGAGAACTGGTTTAATTTTGTGAACAAACTGGGTTGAGGAGAGCAGATGGTTGGTATGTCGAGACATACTTGGTCAGACTGGCGAAAGTCTTACTGATCCCACCCCCACATGACACTACAACATGAAGTCTATTAAGAGCAAAGCTAGCACAGCACCCATGGAAATATACTGTAACCCTTCCAGGAGAAATGAGGAACCGGACGTCATTGCTTGCTAGTGCTTCACTGAACAGGGAGAGAGTGTTCATAAGAAGTGATCATTAGCTCCTTTTAAGGCTCACTTTCAATTGCTGGACTCCAAGGAGGTCAAGCAGCTACTCCTTCAGGAGAGACATGGACAGCCTGAGATGTTTTAAGTACATTACAGACCTCTGTATTGTCAGGGAGAGTCTGGAAGGTGGTGTTTCTTTAGCAACAGTAAGGTTTCGAGGCATTATGGGTCTCAACTTTCCCCTCCTGGACATGCAGATGAGTTCTTTTCAGTGGTGCTGTGAATGGTGATCTCTCAAGTTGTTCCTGAATTTCTCTCTGAGGGGATTTGCTTGTATCTTGTTATTTATTTCATCTGCACATGAGATGTGACAATGGGCTTCCTATTTTGCCATCTTGTTGATGTGTGATGTGACTCTTCTTTTCTTGCCGTTTTTTTTTTTTTTAGGTAAAGGTATATATCCTATAATTTTCCATGAAAATTGTCAAACTTCTCACACTAATTATCAGTAAGCCTGTGCACACACATACACTCACATCCTCACATGCACACAGTGCTTTTTATTAATCACTTTTAAGATGGCCTATTCACTCTTAGACAAAAGAATGAGTTGGTTAATTGAATGAAAAGAAAGCATTTAAATGTGAGTGATGAGCAGATAACCTTTAATCGCTTAGTTTATTTTGTTGTTTGTTTGTTTTTGTTTTTGCTTTTGTCTCTTCACCTTACTCTGGGTGCTTCCTCACAGATGAGTGGTTTCAGAGGGAGTTTCAGTCTCTCAGCTGCTTCATGAGAAAGATTAAAAAAATAAAAACCTCCTGTTTTTGTTTATATCCTACTCCAGTGTTTTATTATTTGACCACTTAAAATAAAAATTATCTTTCTGTGAATATAACTACATACTGAGGTTATTATTTAAAGGCACATTTAAGTATTGGAATAGAAAATTGGAATAAAATCTACCTACTTTCTGGTACAAAGATTAAAATATGTCTAAATATTTCCCTCTCAGGAATGGTTCATTAAATGATTTACACATTTTTAGTCTAATTCACCTGTTCCTTTTTCATTGAAGAAGGGATTAAAAATACCAGCCTTTTACACTCCACTTTCAGCCCCCGTATTCTTCACCTTCTTGTTTGCTAATTGCATATTGTGGGCCATGCATTATGCTAGGTGTTGTGGACACAGAGAAATATAATATTTCTGCCTTGAAGAAATTCACATTTTTTTCAGTAATTAAGATGTATAAGTAGATTAATTTTAAAACTATGCCTTATCCATTAGGGGGTACTTCTATTTCACTTAAATGCTTCACTTAAATGTTGCAACGGATAAAAGGCTTAAACTTTCTAGGGGTATAATGAATGGCAATGATCCATAGTGGTGCCTCTTTCTTTTCCCTCCATTTTGCAAAGGTAGGGGTAATGATGTCTATTGGATATCATCTAGTGGACCAAACAGGTAAAACTTCATGTTCTGTGTATTATTAAATATGCATTGCATATGATCCTTGCTAGTTAAATGTTAAGTAGTAGGGCAAGTATCAGGGTAGCAATAGAAATAAAGGAGTTGGGAGGGAGAGGGAGAAGGAAATTCTATTCAAGTATGTGGCTAGGGCTAGAAGATTATATTTAACTCCAAGTATTTCCAAAAATCTCTTTTATGAGCGAGTTTAAATAAGAATTCAGAAAATGAAAGGCTGAGTTTCTCAGGTTCAGTGAGATTAGAGAAATTGGGGTTTGGGAACTCCAATATTATCTTTATTTATTGTATGAACTTGTCTCAATCGGCTCTTGAGCTGCAGGACCCTTTTGTGAGGAAACGGAAGCAGGGGGAGTCATCTGAATATTGCTGTCTATTATTCTGAACTAATAAGATTATTTTTATGAGCACAGCATGTTTCTTGAGAAAGAATATGCTGACATTGATACAAGAATGTCCAGCCAAGTTATGGGTCATTCATTTTTTTTTTCTTCAGATTTAGACTGTGAAATAGTTGAAGCATGAAGAAGAAACAGTATTGAAAAACAGAGGTCACATTTATCTTTTCTGATATGTGAAGAAAATGAAAAAGTTACTTGAACATTAATGTTGCAGAGTTAAAAACAGCTCATAATCTAGTTGATTCCATTGATAAAATTTAGACTGTATCCCTTTCTGATTACAGAGAGGAGATTCAGGGATTATTAGAAATATTTTCTCTACTAATGCTAAGAATGAATAAGACAGGATAAATATGATAAACAGGTTTTTACCACTGATTCCTCTATAATTAGCCAGATAATTGTAATTTAAGGTAAAGGGGAGCATACATTAAAATAACTGTTTTAAGTCATCAGAATGAGCTTCATTAAAAGAGAAAGCTTCTCAGCAATAGGGAGCCAGGAATGGTCCTTGAAGTGGGAAAACAATTCCAAGAGTTGTTCTACTGTACGTAGTATCATGGACCTTCAAAGGAACAGACAGAGACAGAGAGAATATGAAGAAAATATGAACCTCTTTTCCCTTCAAATCCAGAGAGGACCCCATTAGGGAAGATAGGCATATATCATTTTTAACACATCAGGTTCCTCAACCTACCTATAGGGCAGACACTTCAGTTTTGGAAAACAGATTGTTGATGTTTGAGAAAGAGAAAAGGAAAGCCAAAAGGTATGAACTTAATAATACTCAGCTTTCAAATTTAAGGCAATCCTCTACCAATGATGTGAATACATGAGAAATTGTGTATTTTCAATAAATGTCTTAATAGAACTTTTTGGGAGGTAAAGCCTCCATAATAGTTGTTATTACAATTATCATTTTGCTATTACTTCAAAAAATTGTGTGTTCTATAGAGTAAACATTTCTAAATGGTGATTGTACAGGAACTATTTTTCTAATTTAAACCTTATAGTGAGATTAATTTCAATTCATTAGATAATTATATGATTTATTAAGAATCTCCATTGAATTAACTTAAGTTCCAAAAAACTATGGCTACATCTTTATCTCAAATATCCATAAAATTCTAAAATTTCTTCTGTTCATCACCTAAAACATCAATCTACTATAGCTTCTACCCTTAATCATGCTTCCTAGTTGTTTTACAACTAGAATTCTATTGAAAACATCACCACTTTGCCTATTGTCCCATGCTGCTCCTTAAATACATTAGGATTGAAATACTCTATAGCTTACAGTCCCTAAAAGATTTGCTGTATGTCTCTTTACAAACTAAAAGCTGGTTTCCTAGGATATCTGTTTCTGCTCAGTTCATAAAAGCTGAATAATAAATGAAAACCTTGCCCGGTCCCACCTGACCTGTCGAACAGTCCTGAATGGGGGAATAAGGATTGAGAAATAATAGATAGGAACAATAGAGATGTAGAGGTAAAAGAAAAAGACAGAGACATAGGATAGCTTTGGGAGGGCTCTGAGTCAATACTGCAGCAGTCCTGAGTTTATTTCTCACAGCCTTTTTATACCCAAACCAAGGGAGCCAAAAGACCTCCCCATCTCAAGGACACCATGGTTCAAAGTATAAACAAGTGTAAATACCTCCTTAATTCTAAAGATATCTGGTAACCATGCCTTTGGCCAATTATTCTTTGCCACAAGGGGCAAAGACAAGCTTGAACTCTCTGACTTTGAGTCAAGATGGAATCAAGCTATAACCTGAAGTTACTGTGGGCTCCCACAAAACCTCATTAGTGTAAGAGTAAATATTTGTATATTCCTCACTTCTGAAATCACATTGCCAAGTAAGATGGCATTAGGAAGCAAGGCTGTATAGAGACTAGCAATGAGGGTATGGATTCACAAATGAGAGTAATGTTCTTATACAGTGCTAAGAGGACCAGGTGTCTCTGTTGGATGTGAGGACACAATGAGAAAATGCCTCCTGTGAACCAGGACACAATCTTCATTGAACACTGACTCTGCTTGCACATTCATATTGTATTTGCCAACCTCTAAAATAGCATAAAGAGCTTTGCATTGTTTCCAGACCACTGTTTTAATGCTGTTTTGTTATAGCAGCCTCTAAATGACTGAAATACTTGTATTAAAAGTTAATTTTTGTCATAAAATTATTTTGCATGTAAGATCTGAAATACAATATTGGTGTGCTGATGTGGCTGCCTATGGTGGGTATCAACAACAGATCTGAGGACGAACGAAACTTGCTCAATAAAGGAAACTGTGGTGGATTAGTTCTATTTGCCATCACTATGAAAGAGCAGGGTTTTGGTCATATTCCAAGCCCTGTATGAACAGATCTTTCAACATGGAATGGTTCAAAGGTCTTTGTACTTACTTCAAGCTACATAATCCCTTTTGCTAGTGAGGACTTGTGGAGATGATACCTCTTCTGATATTCTAAAAGAAGTATTGACAGGTTCCAGAAATTCTATAGTGGATAAATAGGAGGCAGTGCCATGGTGAGCAAGGGACAGTGTTAGGTTAGTCCAAACTGATAATATGCCAATGATATATACATTTATGGCATCAGTTCTCTTCAGTCAGTTATGATAGCAAACATTCTTATGCCCTTTTATCTTATAAAATGTAATGTAACGTCATATATGGTTAAACATGAGTTAAAAGATGGTCTTCTATGATGGTTAGTTTTTGTTAACTAGACATAAACTAGAGCCTCATAGGAAGAGTGAACCTCAGTTGGGAAATTGCTTCCCTCAGAGTGGCCGAAGGGAAATCTATGGGGAATTTTCTTGATTGATGAAATATGTGATAGAGCCCAGCCTAATGAGGGCAGTGCCATCCATAATTACGTGGACATGCTAGTAGAAGCAAGCCATTAAATAGCATTCATTCCTGTGATCTCTGCTTCAGTTTCCACCTCCAGGTTCCTGCCTTGGAGTTCCTCAGTATAGAGCTTTGTCCCTCTCAATGGTCTCTTGCTTGGAAGAAGTAAACCTTTCCTCCCACAAGTTGTTTTTATTCAGTGTTTTATCAAAGCAATAAATAAGCCATCTAGAAGACTTTCAGCAAAGAAACCTTCTCCACAGAGTCAAAGGAAAAGCAAAGCACTTTCATGACTGATGGATCATCACGGCATGTGATGTGTACCACAAACAACATGTCCTGGAGAAGACAACGACAGCAAACAAACAAACAATAATCTTCATCCTTCTATATAGAAAAGAAGATGGTGTCCATGAGATACATGTTTTTGTGATAAATAACCAGTTCTCAAGTAAAAGAACTTGTAGCATATAGTGCATCCTAAATTCACTTAATGATTATGGTGAACAGCTGTGATAATAAATTGATTGGAAAAATAAATTCACAAGTTCATGACAGGTTATAAACTAGCAACTTGGAGGAAAGTCCTGTCCAGGAGACTGCTACTCTCTTCCCACCTATAAATACTGGGGGATGAGGGCACTACTTCTCTTGCTAATTGTATTTTAAAGAGATGAACTTGTATATAAAACTACAAACAAGAAACAATAAAAATACAAACACATTAATTAAAGTTGTGAATGCAGAATCATCATTTTAAAAGGTTATATTTATATGTAAGAACAGTAAACTATGCCAAAAAAAACTAAGAAAATCCCACTTATACATAGTATAAAAAAGAATGAAATACAGTATATTTTTAAATGCACATATATTTAGATATGGCTAACTGAGCTAATTAACTTATGTATATGCTCATTACCTTACTTGTCAAAGGGAGTTTTGTTAAATACATACTTTTTAACTTTTGAGAATTTCAAACATGTATACAATGTGTTTTGTTCAAATCCACTCACCCACTTATTTCCTCAAAACTTCTCTCAGCTCCTCCACTCAGAGAGAGCATTTTTGAGTTTACATTTGGAGAACTCAGTTATTTAAAAACTCGGAAGGTAATATCTACTATAATAACTGAAAAATCATATTCAAAGTCTGCAGAAGAAAATCATTACACAACAGAAAAGACTTCTATCCAGAAATCTAAAGTCTATCTTTGAACATTAGTATGTGGAAGGAAATCTAAACAATTATGGGCTTTTTGTAACTATGCTGGAAACAGTCATAAATATAAAATCAGTTTTAAATCCTAAGGCATTTGTTAGTGATCAATATTTCTAAAGGGAGGAAGTAACTAAATGATCCCTGTGAATTAAATAAATTAGCTATGTCTGCTTGAATATATGGTAATATTAAATAAAAAATAAATGTATTGTGGAGACTTGGTCCCTTGGTGCTGACTTGAGTTTCTTCTAGTTCTATCTGGCAGCCCCTTTGAAACTTTCCTTTCAGCCCATCTCCATTCTTTTGTGATTCTGTGAACCTGCAGAACCCATCTCTACCAAGGACCCACAGCTACCACAGACGATGAAGGTAGAGGACTTTCCTCAATTCCTGTCTCTCCAGACTTAGTCATGCTGCATCCTTCTCATAAGAGCTTCTTCTCCCAGCCTACCTCTGTCCCCAAGCACGTGTAATCAAGAATTAAGCAGGTATAGCTATTTAATGTTTGACAAAACAGGTTTCAAACTTAAACTAATCAGAAGAGACTAGCAATGTCCTCTAGTTCTTCCTAGTGGCTCCTCTGAGCCTTTCCTTCTAGCTTAGCTCCACTCCTTTGTGATTCCCTGACAATGTGCAGCACAGCCTCTTTTGGGGACCTCATACCCAAACATGTGTCTGGGACCCAGAACTGCTTTCTTCCAGGAACCCAACAGATACCACACTTCTCCGGGGCTCAGGAACCCCACGACAATGACATTTGGCTAGGACCCAGATTAGACAAAAGTAGTCAGAGAATAAAACACCCATCCAACAAAGACAAGACCAAATATTTGCACCAAGGTGTAGTAGGACAAGTCCATAGGGTCCAGGAAATTAGCTCAAACCAGTTGCCAAGGCACGCACATCATGTACTTCCTTGTGATCCCACCTGGAACCTGCCTGAGGGCCTAGCAACAGGCACTGTCAGAGTTCCTGATCATGCCCAGCCAATGAGGGGCAACCATGTAATGTCACTAGACTGAGACACAGCCTGGGTGCTGGGATAAGGATAGATAAGGCCTTTCCCTTTATTGAATAAAGGAGTCTGCTGTTTACCTTCACCTGATTCCCGGTGTCTGTGTTGTTGACACCATGCCTTCTCACACCTTCCCCTGAGGGAGCTGTTAGGATCCAGCAACCCCAAGAGACACCAAATATAATTCTAGATGCCTAAATCCCATTATTTTGTGTTGACTAGGGTTTCTTGTCCTCTATGCCTATTATGTGTAGGCTTGGACTTTTCAAAATTTCCCCAATTTCCTGTATGTTTTTGAAAAGTTTCTGCACCCTGATATTAAGCCTCTCTGCTGAAGCAGCAATCCAAATCAGACATAATCAAACAGAATGAAGAAAAATCCCAGGTTTAATGGGTAAAGTACTCCCTGATGATATTCTGGTGCCCAGAGAGGAAACAGGGAAGAGAGACCATAAAACCATGTGTCTGTTTTCTGGGGGACAGTTTAAATACCCTGTGGGAGTGATCTTGAGCATCTCTAGGGGAGGAATCATGTTTGTTGGGTTTCTGAGATGAAGCAGTGTTTAGGGAGACAGAAATGGGGGAGAGGGACTGAGGTAGAGCTTCTACCAGAACATTCTAGACTCTTTGGGTATATAGATGCTGGTTAATGTCTGGCTACTTCCTGTGGGCATGGGACGATTTGGGGAGGGGGAAATCAGAAGTCAGTGGGCTCACAAACTCAGCAGGAGGTATGGGTGGAGAATCATCTGATTAACTGCTATCCTGGAGACCTCAGGCATTTGTTGCTAGGAAAAAACAGATTATTAATACCTGCACTAGGTGTAGTGATAAAGATGAATGTGCAAGGCAGAAGAGCAGATAGGGCTTTCATTGGGATATCTTGGAAAACCAGAGGGTGGAGGGTCCCAGTGCTGGACAGACCAAGCAAGTATCCTGAATAAGTGCCCACATGAACCTGGGGAGATGGTACCAACATTGGTGTCCCAGGAGCTTGGCAGCTGAAGGTGTGGCGAGGATCATGGTATAGGGTCCTGTCCATCAGGGCTCGAGAGACTTAGGAGCTAGCTGTTTGAGTAGTACTTGGTCACCCAGGGGGAGTGGGGCAGGTTCCGGGGCAGTTGGGTCTGTTGGTGTGGGAGCAGGAAGATAGCTGCCAGCATGAGAATTGAGAAGAGACCTCAGAAGGAAGAGGTAGGAGATGTACCTGGGCAGTGGAGGAGTTTGGGCCAGGAGGTAGTGATTGAGGAGGAAGGACTTCCATAAAGGAGCTCAAAAGGGCTCAGGCCTGTAGGAGAATGTGGGGTAGCCTGGAGGTGGGTAAGGACAATGAGTAGAAGGGAAAGCCAAGATAACCTGAGGTCAATGGGGAGCTTGGTGAGCTGTTGTTTGATGAGTCCAGTGGCCATCTCAACCTTTCCCAGGGATTGTGGATAGTAGGGAATGTGGAGCTTCCAGGAAATGCAGAGAGCTTCCAACACAAGCTCCATGACCATGGAAGTGAAGGCTGGCTTCTTGTCCATTTGTATGGTCTGTGGAAGGCCAAATCTAGGGATGGTGTGATCCAGGAGTACTTGAGCCACCATGTCTGCTATTTCATTGAAGATGGGGAAAGCTTTTATCCATCCTGTAACGGTGTCACCCAGAGCTAGGAGATAATGGAGTCTTTTTTTATGGGTGGGCATGTGAGTGAAATCCACCTGCCAATCCTTGCCTGGTTGCTGTCCTCAAAGCTGGTGAAAAGTCTGTTGTATCTGGAGGGCCCCCAGTGGGTTGGCCTTGGCAACATCTGGTAGGAGTGAACCTGTAAAAAAGGAGCATGAAGATGGGTGGGGTTAAAGAGGAACTCTAACAAATGGAACAAAGCTTTGGGGCCTATGTGTAAGGTCTGGTGGATGTCTGAACTGATGGACAGTGCCTGGTCCTGAGGGAGAATGGGCAGTTATTTAAGTAGAACTATCCATCCTTTGTCTGTGTGTCTCTCTTTTTCAGGAATTCATTCCTCTCCTCTGGTTGATAACAAGACTGATAGGAAGATGTCAAAAATATGTTCTGTTGATCCAGAGGAGCTGGAGACCTGTCCCTGAGCTACTGAGTTTGCCTTGGCTTTCCAAGGACCTCTGATCTCCAGGTCCTTGGAAGACTGGTGTCCCCAGCAGTGAATTATGGCTAACTCTGCAGGGAGCTGGAGGACCTCCAAGAGCTCGGCTATAAGGGGTCCATTAACTATGGGAGTGCCCTTGGTAGAGAGGAAGCCCCTTTCTCTCCACAGGACAGGATGTGTATGGGCTATTAAAAAGATATATTTAGAGTAAGTTTAGATGCTAGTCTGTTGACCCTTGGCTATCTGGAGCAAGCTAGTCAAGGTGATTAATTCAGCCTTTTGTGAAGAGGTTCCTATTGGTAGGCAGGTCACTTCAGCTGTTTTAGTGAAAGTGACCACCACCTACACCACCTGGCAGTTTCCTGATCTGTCTATAAGAGAACTTTTGTCAACAAACAGGGTGAGTTGGGGATTTGTGAAGGGTTGGTCTAGGAGACCAGGCCAGAATGATCATAAGGCTTCCACAGCATCTGGGTAGGAGTGACAGGATGTACCAGAAAGGGAGGGAACAGGAAGTAGGGTTGCAGGGTTTAGGGCCTGAATACAGGGAAGTGATAGAATCTTAAGTTGAAAGGAAGGGGTCCTGTCCATCACCATGACAGAAATTGACAAGGGAACTGTGGAACCCAAGTGAGATGTTAAAACAGAATAGATAGCTCTCATGTGTAGATGAATTTCTAAACAGTCTTATTAAATAAGAAACAGAGCCAAATACAGGGGTAATAGCTGAAGAGATCAGAGAAATAGCGAAGAGCCATAACCAATGTTAGCTTACCACCATGCCGCTTCCCAAGAGAGAACTTCTTCCTGTCTAACCTGCACTTTTATTGCCTTCCTGTTCTGCCTTCTCATTGGCTCTAAGCCCAGCCACATCACTTCCTCGTCACTGCCTGTCTATACAGACCTATATAGACAAGTCACTGCCTGACTTCTGACTTCTGTTTATGGCTCGCTATGACCTCTGATCTCCAGGTAAACTTTATTTATTAACATACAAATAAAATCACATTTCAGCACAAATAAAATATTACCACACTCATGTCCAATAGAAAGTCAATGGACTTACCTACTACCTGCAGCATCACTCTAGGCTCTGGGCAATGGGAGTCACTAAGTCTAGGCCTCATCAGTCCTTTGCCAGGCTGAGGAGTTCAAAGACTGGAAGAGTCTCAGAAGCCTTTTTCAGTGATGCTGGACCTCCTTGGTGTGGCATAAAGGATAAGCCCGCATGGGGACATTCCTATTTCCAGTGTCCAGGTTGTTGGCAGACTGAGCATGACCTTGCTTTTGGGGTTGAGGGTTGGGGCAGTACTGTGACCAGTGGCCCTCCTGGCCACATTTGAAGCAGGCTCCTGGCAGAGTTAACTTGGGTTGAGCTCTAGCAGGATTGAGCCTAGTGGTCCACTTCCCTTGGTCCCCTGGTAGCCTCAGGGCAGCTGCCAAGGTATGGACTTGGAGTGTAGCCTTCTGTTGCAGTCTTGCCTGTCAGGAGGACTCAGCTGCTTCTTCTCAGGCCTTAAAAACTTCACCAATTCCTGTATGGGAGTTTGGGGACACTCCTCAGTCTTTTTTATTTTCTTTCTAATATCTGGTGCTGACTGAGAAATGAAATGGGTGGCCAGGACCGTAGCTCCTACTGAGGAGGCTGGGTAAAGTTGCATATACTGAACTATGGTCTCTTGTAACCAATTTAGAAAAATGGCCGGATTTTCGTCAGCTCCCTGTGTAATCTCTCGGAGTTTATCAAAATTAACAACTTTGTCTGAGACTATTTTTGTACTCTGGAGGAAGCTGTGGACCATGATGTCTCTCCTCTGGCAGCCATTTTGACCCACTTGGTAGTCCCATTAGGGCTCTGTAGCTGGCACTGCCATGCCACCCACAGGGACCATATTGTCCACTAAGTGACTCTGGTTTGCATACTGTCTAGCTGCTGCTCCTCGGAAGTGAGAGTGGAGGTCTAAATGAGTCGTGCCAGGGACATATAACCAAACGCCTTTATATAAAAAGAAGAATTAGCAGGGAAGGAATCCAACTTCTTTTCTGTTTGTGAGAAGTCCTGCAGAGAAAACTGAGTGTGGATTCCAATAATTCCATTGGTTCCAGCTACCTCTCAGAGAGAGCAGAGGAGGACAGGAGTCTGGCAAAACTAGGTATGAGAAGAGACCAGGAAGGATGAAGAGGGAGCAGTTAGGACAATGTGTGGAAGGGGACTAGGAGGTAGGTTGTGGCACTGAAGAACAGGGAGAGGCAGTGGGAGGGAGGGAGGGGAGGACTAGGAAGGGGTAAGGAGGAGGAATTTGGATTTTACCTTTGTCCCAGGTGGGGAATGGGGGTGAGAGGGGTGAATGGAAGGAGGAATGTGAAGAATGTTGGTTCCTGAAAGGAACAAGTGGCAGCAGAGGAGGGGGATGGGTAGGCGGGGTTTGGGGGAGTGGAGGAGGGGCCAGTTTCTCTGGAGTGGTCAGAGCAGAATTTTCAGGGTTCCAGTTCCCAGATAGGTAGGAATCTGGAGGTGCCTGACCCTAGGCAACAAGACCAGTGCTGTGGAACACTTGCTGCTGTAGGGAGGGCGGGAACACTGAACCCAAAAAAACATGGACATAGGGCAGTTCTGTCCAATTATTTATACACCAGCAAACATTTCCAAGATCACAGAGGATGAAAAATTCAAAGGTTCCCTCCGGTGGCCATCTTGATTGGTTATCAAGAGCATATTATGGCCAGGCCTTAGTGCTCAGAGAAATCAGGCATTCAGGACAGATGGTATTATATAGCCCCAATTTGAATAGATTTTGTAAAAGATAACCCAAAGGAATTTGAGGGTCTGGCTTTGAATTATAGGTGGCCATTTCACAAGTGCATGCCAGGACCTGAAGCCTAATGCAATTTGTCCACTGTGGTAGGCTTTGGGTCACAAAAAGAGTGTGTGTGGAATATGAACATTTTCTAAAGAAGGGGTCCCAGGAAACAAAGGGAGGTCTTTGCTCCTGTAACAGGTAGCGGACCTGGCACAGCCATGTCTCTGGCTGGACACCCCGAAAATCAGAAGAGGTCCCAGGCGTTTAAAGCAATGACTTGGAAAGGACAACTTTCTCAGTCAGCCAAAAGCCTATCTTAGCCTGGCAGAGAACAGGTGTGTGTGGGGGGGGGGAGGATGTTTTCCCACCACATGGCCCGAGGCTGGTGGGGGAAAATTAGCCCTTCCTTGTAATCTCCATATGAAAAGTTTCTGCACCCTGATATTAAGATGACACAGCAATCCAAAACAGAAAATTGGGGAAATTTTGAAAACTCCAAGCCTATACATAATAGGCATAGAGGAGAGAAAACCTTAGTCAACAGAAAATAAGGTAGGCTGCCACAGAACTCCTCTCTGAATCAAACTAAATTAAGAAAAAGCCCAGGTTTAATAGATAAAATGCTCCTGGATGATTTTCTGGCTCCCAGAGAGGAGACAGGGAAGAGAGACTGAAAACCACATGTCTGTTTTCTTGGGGGCAGTTTAAATGCTGTGGGAGTGGTCTTGAGCATCTCTGGGAGAGGAGCCATGTTTGGCAGGCTTTCTGAGATGAGGCAGGGTTTGGGGAGAGAGAGAAAGAGAGAGAGAGAGAGAGAGAGAGAGAGAGAGAGAGAGAGAGAGAGAGAGATGAGGGAGGGGGGCTGAGGTGGAGCTTTCACCAAACCAGTTTTGTGCCTGGATTTTATATTTAACATGTTAAACAAGTATTAAAATAAATATTTAAATAAATAAATATTTAACACATTAAAATAGAAACATGAATGATCAATATAAAATGCCTTCTCTAGAAGACAATAATTCTATTGTGTTGGATCCTGAGAAAAGCAATTTAGCCAATCACAAGACAAGAACTATAAAATAGCAATCATAAATATGTTCAAGGACCTTAAAGTGGATATGAATAAACACTTAATGAAGACCACTAAAACACAATTGAATGAAATGATGACAATTCAAAATATTAGAGTAGAATTTAACAAAGAAATGGAATCACTAAGAAAAACCCAAACTGAAGTAAATCTGGGGGAAAAACATACTCTGAATGTCAAATAAATACTTCAGAGGCAACTCTCACCAACAGATTAATAGACATAGAAGTGAGAATTTCAGGTCTTAAATGTAGAAGAAATAGCTCAGTCAAAGAACATATTAAATATAAAAGTCCAGGTACAAAATATACAGAAAATTGGGGAAATTTTGAAAACTCCAAGTCTACACATAATAAGCATAGAGGAGAGGAAACCCTAGTCAACAGAAAATAAGGTAGGCTGCCACAGAACTCCTCTCTTTGTTCCCCCAGACCTAATTCTTCAATCTAGTCTCGAGCAACAGAACAGTCCTGTCCCTAGCTGTGCAACAGAACACCTGTTGAAGCCTCCCTCCCCTGTCTGCCCACATCTACTGAGGATTCCACAAAACATCCCCTTCTAACTTCCCTCCCCCACTCCTTGTTGTATCCCAACCTCTGTCTTAAGCAGGTACCTCTTACTTAACCATAGAATACACTGCCAGAAAAACAGGTAGGCTGCCTATAGACTTTCTCTTTTTCTGTTCCCCCATACCCAGTCCTTCAGTCCTGTCCTTAGAGCTGCAACAGATTACCATCTGCAGTCTCCATCCACCCACATCTCCTACGGATCTCAGAGATTATCCCTTCCTACCCCCCCATTCATGCTGTATCCCAGCCCCCAACTCTAGCAGGCAAACCCTGCTCAACCACAATCTATGTCTTCTAGAGAAACAGGTAGGCTGTCCACAGACCTTCTTCTCTCTCTGTTCTCTTAGACCAAATCTTAAATCTCATCCCTAGTGCTATAACAGATCACCAGCTGCAGCATCCCTCCCCTCTGCCCACATCTCCTTTGGATCCCAAAGAGCATCCCTTCCTAACATTCCTCCCCCAACTCATCTCTACATCTCTGCTTCCAACACCGTCAGGCATTCCCTGTGAACACACCAATTGAGGAGACTAGCCCTTACATTCCCTGAAAGTTCAGAGAGAAAACAGAAACAGAAACAGAAACCAAAGAACAAAACACCCGCCCAACAAAGACAAAACCAGAAATCAGTACCTAGCTCTGTAATCATCCCAAGCCCAAATGCCTAGACAACAGCACTCAAATACAATCAATAGCAGCCAGAGCAGTATATCTCTACCAGAGCCCAGCTATCCCTACCACAGCAGGCCCTGGATATCCCAACATAGTTGAAGCTCAAGAAAAAGACCTTAAAACCAACATATGAAGAAGATAGATGTCCTTAATGATGAAATGAATAAATTCCTTAAAGAAATCTAGGAAAATACAAATAAACAAATGGAGTAGATGAATAAATCCCTTACAGGAAGCCAAGAAGCACAAACTTTTGAAAAACAAAAACCAACACCAACAAAAACAACGTTCAAGACCTAAAACTGTAAATAGAAACACTAAAGAAAATGTAAAATGAGGGAAGTCCGGAAATGAAAAGTTTAGGAGTTCTAACAGGAATTTCAGTGGCAAGCTTTACCAACAGAATACAATAAAGATAAAAGAAACAATCTCAGTCATTGAAGATATGATAGAAGAAATGGATACATAGACTAAAGAAAATGTTAAATCCAAATATCTCCTGACACAAAACATCCAGGAAATCTGGAACTGTAAGAAAAAAACAAACCTAAGAATAGGAATAGAGGGAGGAGAAGAATCCCAGCCCAAAGTCACAGAAAATACTTTCAACACAATCATAAAAGAAAATTTCCCAAACCTAAAGAAGGGGATGTCTATAAAGGTACAGGAGCCATACAGAACACCAAATAGACTGGATCATAAAAAAAAAAAACCTCCCTGGTTACATAATAATAAAACACTAAACATACAGAACAAGGAAAAAGTATTAAAAGCTACAAGTGGAAAAGACCAAGTAACATATAAAGGCAGACCTATTAGAATTATACATGACTTTTTAATGGAGACTCTAAAAGCCAGAAGGACATGGACAGATGTCCTGCAGACTCTGAGAGACCACAGATACCAGCCCACACTATTACACCCAGCAAAACTTTCAATTAACATAGAGGGAGAAAAAAAACTATTCCATGACAAAATCAAATTTAAAGAAAATCTATTTCCATTACAGCACTAGAGAAGATGTTAGATAGTTCCAACCTAAGGAGGTTAACTACACACATCAAAAACACAGGAAATAAATAATCTCACACCAGCAAAACCAAAAGTATGGAAATACACACATACCACCACCACCAATAACAAAATAAGAGATAACAATAACAAAAACAATAACAAAAAAATCAACAATTATTGATCATTGATATCTCTCAATATCAATGATCTCAATTTCCTAAGAAAAAGCCTAACAGAATGGATGAAAAAACAGGATTCACCCTTCCATTGCAACCAAGAAACATCTCAACATCAAGGATAGGTATCACTTCAGGATAAAGTGTTGGAAAAATATATTCCAATCAAATGAATCTCAGAAGTAAGCTAGTATAGCCATTTTAATATCTAATAAAATAGATTTCAAGCCAAAATTAATCAAAAAAATGATTTGACTACATACTAGTCAAAGGAAAAATTCACTAAAATGACATTTCAATTCTTAACATTACTAAAGCTTTAGTCACATATTAACCCTCACACAGTGATAATGGGAGACTTAAATACCAGACTCTCACCAATGGACAGGTCATTCAGACAACAAGTAAACAGAGAAACACTGGAAATAACAGATATTATAAATCAAAGGAACCTAACATATTTACAGAGCATTTCACGCAAACACAAAAGTGTTTGGTTGGAAATCTCCAGTTCACTTCTGTTTGATCCAGAAAGCCCCATTTCTTTCTCCAAACCCTGTCCTCTTGGAAAATCTCCAACAAAGAGAAGGTGCCAAAAGCCCAGTTCTGCATTGTTGGCAGTGGCAGAGGCTCCTCCTGGGAAGTTGCCAGTGGCCCAGAGACCCTGCCCAAAGCAGACCATACTTAGGCACAAACTCAGCTTATGGAGGACACATTATCACCCCCTTGCCTACAGGGTATTTAAGCTCCTTTAGTTAAGGCATGTGACTTCTCCTGCCTCTGTCCCTGGGGGCTGGAGAACTCACCTGGGAATTGCTTTGTTCAAAATAAACCTATTCTTCTAATTTTTCAGTTTGGCTTGATATGGATAAACTACTTTTGAGATACAGAAAACTTATTTAAAAAGTATACCTTCAACTCTGTACCTCATGGAACGTTCTCCAAATTTGACCACATACTCAGACACAAAGCAAGTCATAGAAAATAGAGGAAAATTGAAATAACTCTGTATTCTTTCAGAATACCATAGATTAAAGCTGGATACCAACAACAATAGAAACAACAGAAAGCTTACAAATTCTTGGAAACTGAACAACTCTATTAAATGAAAAATGGGTAGAAACAGAAGTAAAGAAATTAAAGACTTTATGTAGTTCAATGAAAATTAATAGATAGCACAGCCAAACTTACAGAACACAATGAAAGTCGTGCTAAGAGAAAAGTTCAAAGCATTACGTTTCTACATTTAAAAGAGAGACAGAGAGAGAGAGAGAGAGAGAGAGAGAGAGAGAGAGAGAGAGACCTCATACTAACAACTTAACAGCACACTTGAAAGCTCTAGAAGTAATCACATTTGGAAGAAGTAGAGGACAGGAAATAATCAAATCCAGGGCTGAAATCAATAAAATAGAAACATAGAGAACAATATAAAGAATCAATTAAACAGAGGGTTGGTTTTTTGAGAAAAATTAACAAAATAGACAAACCTTTATCCAAACTAACTAAAAGGCAAAAAGAATATCCAAATTAACAAAAATCTGAAACAGAAAGAACATAAAAACAGACACCTAGGAAACACAGAAAATAAGGACATACTTTAAAAAAAAAAACCTGGACTCCACCAAATTTGAAAATCTAAAGAAAATGGATAAATTTCTCCACTTATCAAAGTTATATCAAGATCAAATAAACAATTTAAATAGATCTAAAGCCCCCAGTGAATGCCCCCCCCCAATCTTGTGGCCACATGGTTTTAGCACAAAATTCAAACAGGCTTACAAAGAAGAGTTAATGCCAATACTTTTCAAATTATTCCAGAAAACAGAAACAGAAGGAAAATTGCCTAATTCATTTTATGAGGCCATGGTTACCCTGATACCAAAAACACATAAACATTTATCAAAGAAAGAGAATTACATACCAATTTCCCTTATGAACATAGATACAAAAATACTCAATTAAATATTGCAAACTAAATCCAAGAACACATAAAAAATTCATCTATCATGATCAAGTAGGCTTCATTCCAGAGATCCAGGGGTTGTCCAATATATGATAATCAGTAAATATAGTCCACCATATAAACAAACTGAAAGGAAAAAGAGCACATGAGTATCTTATTAGATGCACAAAAGCTCTGACAAAATCCAATCCCCCTTCATGATGAAAGTCCAGGAGAGATTAGGGTTATAAGGGACATACCTAAACATAATAAAGGCAATTTACAACAAGCCTACAGCCAACATCAAACTGGAGAGAAACAAAACAATTTCACTAAAGTCGGGAACAAAACAAGGTTTTCCACTCTCTCCATATCTATTCAATATAGTGTTTGAAGTTTTAGCTAGAGCAATAAGACAACTGAAGGAAATCAAGGAGATACAACTTGGAAAGGAAGAAGTCAACGTGTTATCATTTGCACATGATTTGATAGTATATACAAGCAACCCCCAAAATTTCATCAGGGAACTTCTACAACTGATAAATGCTTTCAGCAAAGTTGCTGAATACAAGATTAACAAATAAACAAATAAATAAATAGATAGATAGATAGATAGACAGGTAGATAGATAGATAAATAAATAAATAAATAAATAAATAAATAAATAAGCAAGAACAAATGAACAAACAACAAAAACCAGTAGCCCTTGTATCTACAAATGACAAATGGCCTGAGAAAGAAACAATACCTTTAATAATAGCCTCAAATAATATAAAATATCTTGGGGAAACTCTAAGCAAACAAATGAAAGCCCTTGAAGAATGCAACTGAAGAAGATATCAGAAGATAAAAAGATTCCCCACACTCATGGATCTGTATGTAAAAATAGACACCCTACCAAAAGCATTCTATAGATTTGATATAATCCCCACCAAAATCCCAGCACAATTCTCTACAGAACTTCAAAGGAAAATTCTCAACTTCACATGTAAAAACAACAACAACAAAACAGGATAGCTCAAACAATCCCTAATAATAAAAGAAATGCTGGATGTTACACCTGTCTTGATTTCAAGATGTACTACAGAGCTACAGTAATAAAAATCTACATGGTATTGGCATAAAAGCAGACATATTGATCAATGGAATCGAATTGAAGACCAAGACATAAATCCCCACACACTACTGATTTTTGATAAAGTATTTAGTGTTACACAATGGGGAAAAAAAGCATCTTCAACAAATGGTGCTGGTGAAACTGGATGGCTTCATGTAGAAGAGTGCAAATAGATCCATATTTACCACCCTGCACATAACTCAAGTCCAAGTGGATCAAAGACCTCAACATAAACTGAAGCAGCAAGCACAAGACCTACATGGGTCTACACCAGGTCCTACGTATCTGTAATGTAGCTACTAGTTTAGTATTTTTATGACACTTCTGATTATGAGAATGAATGGGTTTCTGATTCTTTTGTCAGCTTTTGGGTCTCTATATCTCCTGTTGGGTTAATGTGCCCAACTTTGATATGAAATTTTTTGCTTCATCATATTATATTTCATCATGTTGTTTTCTCTTAAAGACCTATGCTTTTCTAATGAGAGACTGAAAGAAAGTAGATCAGGAGGGGAGGAAAGATGGGGAGAAACTGGGAGGAGTGGAGTGAGGGGAAACTATAATTAAGATTTATTGTAAGAGAAATAATCTATTTTCAATTAAAATAAAAAGAAACCCACATGAAAATCAGAAAAAAATTAAATTGAAAATAAATTTTCTTTCATATAATATATTCTGCCTACAATTTTCTCTCTCCCAAATCCTCCCAGATACTCCCTACTTCCCCATCCACCCAAATCCACATTCTTTCTTTCTCTCATTATGAAACAAACAGGCATCCAAAAAATCATAGTAATAAATTTGTAAAAAAAAAAAAAAAAAGAGACAAACCCAAATAGCTCAAAATAAAAATATAGGAAAGAAAGAACTAAAGAAAAATCACATCAAACACATACAGACACGAGACACACACATTTGCACACATAGAAAAACCCATGAAACAAAATTGAATAAAAAATACATAAGCAAAATATATAAGAAAAATAAAAATGCTCTGACAAAAAACATCTTCAAAAAATACCATTAAATTCCTTTTATATTGGGTATCTACTTTCAGGTGTGGGTCCTGCCCTGAAGTGTGGTTTGTACATTCATTGAAAATTTTCCTTTGTGAATGGCTATTAGTGGGAGATAAATTCTAGGTTTGGGATGGAGTCTTGTGTCTACTTCCCCTCATAGTGCTGGGACTCCCAGAGAGCATGCCCTGTGCATGTTGTCACAGTAACAGAAAATATTTTTTAACACAATCATAGAAAAAAAATTTCCAAACTGAAGGGTAAGATATCTATTAAGTTAAAAGTGGCATGTAGAATACCAAATAGAGAGGACCAGAAACAAAACTCCCTGCAACACACAATAATCTAAATGCTAAATGCAAAGAAGAAAGAAAGAATACTAAAAGCTTCAAGGGAAAAATACCAAGTGACATATAAAGGCAGGCCCATTAGAGTAACACCTGACCTTTCAGTGGGGACTCTGAAAGTCCTAAAGGCCTAGAAAGATGCTCTGGGAAACCTGAGAGACCACAGATACCAGCCTAGACTACTATACTCAGCAAAACTATCAATTATAATAGATGAAGGGGAAAAAATCAATTTCTGTCTACCAAGCCAGTTCTAAAGAAGACACTAGAAGGAAAATTTCAGTCTGAAAAGAAGGCCAACTACATTCAAGAAAAAACAAGTAGCAATTAATTCCAGGACAATTAGTCAAAAGCAGGAGAAAAAATCCACACAACCACAACAATAAAACAGGACTCAAAAAACACTGCTAATTAATAACTCTCAGTATTAATGGTCAATTAACCTATGAAAAAACATTGACTGACAGATTGAATTAGAAAGCAGGATCTTTCTTTCTGCTCAATCCAAGAAATATACCTCACTAACAAGGATAGACATCACCTCAGGGAAAGGATGGAAAATGTTATTCCAAGGTAATGTAACCAAGAATTCAGTGGGTGTAGCTCTATAAATACATAACAAAACAGACTTTAAATCAAAACTAATCAAAAGAGATAAGGAAGGACACTACATACTCATTATAGGAAAAAATCCACCAAGTTTATATTAAAATTCTAAATAGTTATGGACCCACATTCAGAAAATAAATACTACTACAACTAAAATCATATATTGACCCTAACATTCATAATGGGGGATTTCAATAACCCACTCTTACGAGTAGACAGGTCATCCAGACAAAATCGGAACAGGGAAACTCCAGAGTTAAAAAATGTCCCAATCTAATGGACCAAGCACACATCTACAGAACTTTCTGCACAAACACTAAAAATTATACTTTATTCTCAGCAGCCCATGGAATTCTCTTCAAAATTCATCATATTAAGATGTTGAAGAAATAAATTGAAACATACACCAGAAGATTTGGGAAAATCTCCCATGCTTGGGGATCAGTAGGTTAAATATTGTGAAAATCCCCATCAACATTCCAACACTATTCTTCACAGAAACTGAAAAAACAAAACAAAACAACAATAACAACAACAACAACAAGAAAACCAATCCCCCTCAGCTTCATTGAAACAAACATTCCAGGAGGTATCACCATTCCAGATTCCAAAGTATACTATATACATATAGTAATAAAAACAGCACAGTATTGGCTAAAAACAGACAAATTGATCAATGTAATCAAATTGAAGACCCAGACATAATTCCACACAAACACAGACACCTGATTTTTTATAGAGAAGTCTGAATTATACAATGAGAAAAAGACAACTTCTTCAACAATTGGCGTTGGTCAAACTGGATGGCTGCATGGAAGATTAAAAATAGACATATCCACCACCACTCTAAATTAATCAGGGACTTCAAAATAAAATCAGATTCTCTGGATCTGACAGAAGATAAACTAGGGAAGAGGTTTGAATTAACTGGCACAGATAAGGGCTATCTGGACAGGATAGCAATAACACAGGCACTATAAACAACAATTGCTAAATGGTGCCCCAAGAAACTGAAAACTTTCTATATGGCAACAGACACCATTATTTAAACAAAGCAGCAACCTACAGAATGGGAAAGAAACGCTTACCAAAAATACATCTGATAGAAGGTTAGTACCTAGAATACATAAAGAACTAAAAACAAATAAACAAACAAAAATACCTACCCCTCACACACAAAAGACAGCAAAATAAAACAACGAAACCTCTGAAAATCAAGAAAGCAAATTACCCAATCAAAAAAAATTGAATACAGAACAAAATGGAGAGTTTTCAAAAGATGAAACACAAAGGACTGAGAAACACTTTCACCATGTTCAACATCATTAGCCATAAGAGACATGAAAATTAAAACTACTCTGTGATTTCATCTTAGTACAGTCATAATTGTCAAGCTAAAAAAAAAGACAAATGAGTGCACTTGGCAAGTGGGGAACACTTATTCAATACTGATGAGAGTACAAACATACTGGCCCTGTGAAAATGAGTGTGCAGTCTCCTCAAAAAGTTGAAAATTGGTCTACCTTATGATCCAGCTATACCATTCTTGGGACACACGGCCAAAGAACTCTACATTTTACTACAGAGATGCTTGCTCATCCATTTTCATTGCAGCTGTATTAATAACATCCAAACACTGGCAATAGTCTAGCTGTCCATCAACTGATGGGTGTATACTGAAAGTGTGGTACACTTGCACAGTAGAATATTATTCAGCTGTTAAGCAAAATGAAGTTCACAGGAAAGTGGGTAGATCTGGAAACAAACATTCTGAGTGGAGTAATCCAGACAAATTTGCATGTATTCTATTATCTGTGGATGTTAGCTTTTAAGCTTTCAGTATGTATGTTTCATTATAAATAATCACAGAAATTAGGCAGCTGGAAAGGGACTAAGTGAGGGGAGGAATTCTTCCAAGGAAGGAGAAATGAAGTGTGGTGTTATTAAGTGATAAAAGGGACACTAGAATAGATTATTGGGAAAGGGGTATGGAAGGACTGGTTAAAGAAGGGTATATGGGAATGGACACTTAACACCTATGGCCTTTTGAAAAGCCATATGGAAACCTAGTTATGTGCCAAGAATGGGTTGTAATGTATCTAGTCATTGGTCAAAAAGGGGGTCCATATATTCCCTGAAACATTACAGACTACTGTTGAAGCTATTGGTTACTCCCCATACCCTATGATAAGACCCTATTGCTGAAGATATATCGTTCTTATGTTATCAAACATGGAAAACTGATCTGCCTAACTAGAAGCTTCACCCCTAACTGACTGGCATTCATGATGCTAATAATTTGCATGTTACCAAAGGAGAAAAATAATGTTCAATATCATCCAGCTACAAACCCTGTTACCAACAACAGTGACCTGTCTACAAAATATGCTGGTGGACTAGTGGCACAACATTATGGGAGTTCCCAATCATTTTTAAATTTGACTTAAGGCCCACTCCATGTTGGACTCATACCCAAAATGGCTAAATTGCCAAAACAAAACAAAACCCTAGACTTGATATGCCTAGGTGAAAACTTCTTATTATTATTTTCTTAAGGTGACATAGAAATATAATGATGCCTAATAACATATCACTATATCCATAGATCAGAGCATCACTCAGAAGAGCTTCTTCTTGCATTATATAGTAATTAACAATGAGATCAATAGTGGTCAGTGGAGAGAGAGAGAGAGAGAGAGAGAGAGAGAGAGAGAGAGAGAGAGAGACAGAGACAGAGAGAGAGACAGAGAGAGACAGAGAGAGACAGAGAGAGAGATTTTGGAGCATCTAAAAGGTACGTTTTAAACAAACTACTCCCTTCAAGGCTCAATAATCTATGTGGAAGACAATATGGAAAAATTCCAAGAGCCAGAGGTGGTCATGACTTCAAGGAACTACTGTCATTCTGACACAATTCTACTGATCCATATATGCACTCATAGTGACTGTTACAGCACACATAGGAACTGTACAAGTTCAAACTGGACAGAATCCCAGCATTGGGTCTGGATAGTGGAAATGGGGCTCCACCACTAATCAAGAAATTATTTGCAATTGATACCTGCTGAGAAAAGCAAGCAGTTTTCTTCACTGAAGTGTCAACCACACTCCAAGGCAGGCCCATGCTCAGGAATAGTTGGCCAACACAAAGTGGACTTTACTCTTTTTTTAATATGCTATTTGTTTTGTTTTGTTTGAGTATTTTTTGTCTTAATAATTTTCTCTTTTCTGAATTTGTATATTTTGATTTTTGTGTTTTGGCTTTTAGTAGTTTGTAGTATTTTTGAAGGGGAGGTATAGAGATAGATAGATAGATAGATAGATAGATAGATAGATAGATAGATAGAGGATGTGAGACAGAGTGAACTCAAACACATGAAGATGGGGAACAGGGAAGTGGAGGATGACCTGTGAAGAACTGGGGAAGAGGACAGAATGTTATTAAAATATATTGTATACCATTTTAAAAATAAATATTTAAAAGTATAAAAGAAAAATATCTTGATAAGGCACATGCTATTAAGTTACAACTATATGATGTGATATTATTTTTATATATAATGTTTATATATATATTGTATAAGCATGTTTAAGAAAAATGTAACTTCTACACAAAATATGAAAATAATAACAGGAATTTTATTAATGATTCTCTTTTCATGGTTGAGTTATGGACCTCTCTCTCCTCTTTCTCTCTCACTTTCTTTAAGTTCTTTCAGATTTCCACAAAGAGCATTCAGTTTGTATGGGAAATAACTCTTTATTTGGAAAGGATGAGCCTTATGCTTGTTGCTACTTGCCTTCTGAGCTCTTCCCCTCCTAAGATCAGCCAGTGTTTACCACTGTGGCACAAAAGGATGCAAATATTTACTTGCTAAACAGTAGGAAAGGTTTTCAAGGCATTTGTTGGTTGTAGGCACTTGTACAGTGAGTTGATTAAGATTTGTATACCCCTAAAAAGTGTGGAGATTAAAGGAGAGGCCTGAAAATGTATGCATAATTAGAGAGGGGACTGTGGTTGTGTTTGGGACATGATTAACTGGTAATCAGTGAAGAACAACTGATTATTAGCTGTTCAATTCTTGTTAGTCTTAGGGGATTCCACTCAGTGCCCTAATTAAAGTGAGCTTGAAGTCTTCACATCTCCATTCAGTGGCAATTTCATTATAATATTCAGTGCTTTGCATGAGATCTGCCTTCCCCTCTTTAATCATATGTTTTGCATTTGTGTAACACCTTCCTTGATTAGTTTCTCTACAGGATTAGCTCTTGATAACTGCATGGTTTATGAAAGCAAATGTCACATATAAGACAATCTGGATTTTGAGGTTTATTGTCAGCCTTGGAATTTTTCAAAAAAGAAAATCAAACAAAAGACACGTACTTGTTTTAATTAAAATGCCTTTCTTTGTTTTCTGAATAGTTTGCTTGGCTCTGAATATTTTTTATAGATATGGTTTTAGAGAAAATGAATATTTCAATGACTCCAGAGAAATAAAAAAATATTTGCATTTTCATCTTAGACTCAGGGGATTTTTATTAATTGCATTATTCCCAGCGTGTTGGTCACTGCTAGGAAAGCAGTAGGTCTATTTGACTCTGGGGGTGCTGCTTAGATTAAAAATACTCTCTGTGCTTTGAAACATGCAGCACAGAGTCTCTAAGTGTGTGCCTTTGTAGTTCTAAACAAAATAGTGATTTAGCAATTACCCTATTAATTTGATCAGGGTTGACAGCTGAACTGGGGCTTACTTGAATAATGTAGCCCTTCACATGAATTTTTGGCTACAAAGCATCTGGGTTAGCTATATAATTCATTGATAAATGAACTCAATTAAAAATCCCCAATTTCATTATGCTCAACATAAGCTTAAATAGACAAAGATCTGTTCACCCTAAATACATGGAAAGAGAAGAGTTTCAGAATTATGATATAACAAAGATAAAAGCGTGACTGTTCAATATTTTACTACTAAGTTGTATGATTAGCAATAAAAATATTCTAATATTTCCAGTGCTTGACCTGTGTTACATTCTTTATCCTTAAACAAGCATTTCACTTTCAAAAAGTAGCATGTCTTGGCAACATTCTCTATAGCCTGCTAAGTAGGTTATTAGGTATAAAATACAGAACCTCATCCAAAATTGCTTGCATTTTCATCATGATAGTATTATGTAGAACTGCTCATTAACAACTGCTACATATATTTTTTCCAATGCCATTTTTTAGAAATGAATAATTCTAAAAATTTTCACTTGACCAGACAGTGGTCTTAGTTTTGAATATTTTAACAATAGATAGATAGCTTTTGTTTGGAATACACTATTATAAAAATTAAAAAAGTTAAAATACATGCAAAAGTCTGTGTTTTCAGTATAACATACCAATGTAAAACTGATGATCATTGTAATAGCTATTTGATAGTTCTGAGGTAATTTCCATGTAGACAACGTGTTATCATTACAAAAATGTTTGAAAAAACCCACAGGGCTTGTCCCAGCATTTGATGTTTGAATTCCAAATTCTTTGGAGTTTATAAGAATTAGTGTACTCAAAGGAAAAAAATCTATTCAATAAATTCTAAATTAAGGTGAATCTTAATAATAGAACATGCATAAAACCGAGACCAGTATTTTCATGAAGACAATAGTTTTTTATTCTTTTTACCGTGGATATTTCTAACTGCTGGTATAAAGATTGTAAAGTAGGAACTTGGAAAATTTTAATTGAATGAATCAATTAATGCCATGAGCCATGAAAGTTAAAAACTCTGAAGGTTATTCAGCTCTGTTTGGGTGCTTTCCCTAATCTCATTGATTTACTGAATAAACAACCTTGTCATCTTTATAATCTCATTCATTGTTTCCTCATTATTGCTGTTAGTAGATCTAGTGTTTTATTAAATTTTGCATTTCAAAGACAAGTGCATTTCTACCTTGCCCAGATGCATATAACAGTCTTCATCCAATGTCTTTAGAGAATTTCTTTTCTAATTGATCAACGGAAAACAATTTCAATCATTAAATCATTGTTATACAGATCTTTTAACATTTGAAACCTCAGCTTATTTGGTAATAGAAAAGCTTATACCAGTAGTGACAAATTGCAAATTTTGTGAGTATGCATTTTGAATGCTTTATTCAGTAATGTGTGAAATTTTTGAAACTTGATTATTATTAGTTTGTTCAATACTGAGCCCTATTAAATACAGTGACAGATGATAATTCTTGAGGTCCTGAGTGTCCTGATAAATGTGTCCATAAGGAATATTTAGTGCAATCTCTAGGTGCATCTAGAATAGATATGACAAAATGGGAGTGAGAACTTGGAATGCCTGCTTTACAGTCTTTCATTTAATTTAAAAACTATATCTCAATTTGACTCAAGAGATGGGCTATTTCTCCTGAAAATATGTTTAAGTGTTATAATCTATCTTGAAATAATTTAATGATTTGATATATTTAACCCACAACATAAATATCTATTCTTTGTGTTAACATTTCACATTTTTCTATGTGTTAAATGTATCAAAATACGCTGCTATAATTTAAAAGTTTAATAGTCCATTTTCTTTTTTTTCATTTTTCTTTATTAAGAAATTTTCTACTCACTTCACATACCACCCACAGATCCCCCCTCCTCCCTCCTCCCTCCTTCCACCCTTCAACCCTCTCTCCCAAGTTCCCTGCATCCCCATATCCCCCAAATCAAGGTCTCCCATGGGGAGTCAGCAGAGCCGGGCACACTGAGCCTAGGCAGGTCCAAGCCCCTTCCCACTGTACCAAGGCTGCACAAGGTGTCACACCACAGGCACCAGATTCCCAGAAGCCTGCCCATGCATTTTCTTTTCTATTTACACTTTAGTTTGTATAATTTTTATATGTTCTATTCATATATTCATATTTACTGTGTTAAATCCATCAAACAACAAGAAAGAAAAGTGTGCGTGTGTATTGTATACATGTGTGAATACCTGTGTGTAACTATGACTAAAGAAGACATTAGGCACCCTCCTAAGCTTGCCCGATATGCATCCTTATCCACTGAGCCATATCCAGAGCCTTTCAAATAAGTTTTTAATTTAGATAATTTGGAGACTTTTAACAGTTTGTATTTTAGTCATTTTGTAGTTTGCATTTCAGCATATAATGTATTTGCCCATTACATTTAACTTCTATCAAAAATACTTAGTTTATTCATATTTCAACTTTCATGCTAATTTTAAAATTGTATGCTCTGGAGGTGGCCCTCCACTTGTGATTACTCTGAACCACTATCACTTGCTATTTTCTTGTCATATGTATTTTATTATGTTCAGCACCTTGTGTGTAAAAGTACAATGGTGATCTAAGTGAAATTTCACCTTGGTTTGTTCAATTTCACATAATGATCAGTGAGCATTAATTATAAGTATTCTTGGTTTAAAAGTGACATTCTGCTGAAATTCTGCCAACTCTCTAGTAACTGAATTTATCGATTATTTGTCCAATCTGAACGCCTATAGCTAAGTTATCTGTCTTGGCCATTTTGAGCAGGGGATGGGTTGATCATTGTCATGGTATTGGAGGTTATTCTGATTGGCCTTTGATTCTGGCATGTCATGATATGCAATGATATGCAAGGATATGTAGTGTTCTTGAATTTCTAGTCTTTTCCTAGTGCCATATTTTTTTTTCTCAACAAAATAAGGGTGAGTATGGATGGAATAATGTTGTCCTGGGAAAAGGAGGTCTCTTATTTCATCAGCTCAGATGTTTATGTAATGATCAGCTGATGTCTTCTGTCCTTGGGAGTCCTCTTACAGCTATCCCTCTGTCCTTCTGAACTCAGACCATGTCAAGACCTAACTCTGGAGGCTGCCTAGCTCTCAATTCACATGCTAAGTACTAGCTTTATAACAGAACTAAGCTTTCCTACAAGGTTCTTAATAATATCATAAAGTACATAGTGTAATTTTTATTCAGTATTTTAGAAATGAATAGATCTTGTATTTTATATATACATACACAAAAAACAGTGGTCTTCTGTAATTTAATTTAAAGACAATTTAAAGTTAATTAATTTGCAACAGTTAGATTTATTTTTATGTTCAAAATGAAGAATTTAGAACACTTGGTGTGTGTGTGTGTGTGTGTGTGTGTGAGAGAGAGAGAGAGAGAGAGAGAGAGAGAGAGAGAGAGAGAGAGAGAATCTGAGTATAAAGGATGAGAGCAAGTGTTTTCCTTCCTGAATCTTGACATCAAGACTGAAAATATATAAAGTAAACTGGTTTATGCTTCACTTTAATTTATACTTTGAATTTTAAAAGATTCTGGAAGAGAAAAGCAGAACTATGTTTGATATTTGTAGTGACATGCAACATATTGTGACAGTGACATCAATAGTGACATTCAGAGATGTCACATTGGACTGCTCCGAAGTATGACTATAGTCTTGCCTCCTTAGAGTTCCCACCAAGCCTTCTATAATTTCCTCAAGCTGTATTTTTCTGTTCAAGTGATGTCAAAATTGATATTTTTCTTTTTATTTATGGACATTTAAAAATATTTCTCTTATTTATGAGATTATAATACAACTACATCATAACCCCCTCATTCCTCCCTCCAAACCCTGAATAAAACCTTTCCTACTCTTTCAATTTCATTGCCTCTTTTCCTAGTTGTTTTTACATACATATATGTCTCTGTATACATATTCCAGAATAGACAAATAGAACCTGCTCAGTCTGTATAATGTTCCTGGCATGTATGTTTTCTCATACCTTTTGGTATTAGATAACCAATTTATGTTCTCTTCTCTTGAGACTATTTCTTTCACTCTCAGCATTCCTAATTTGCTGGCAGTTTTTGTCTAGGGTTGAGGCCTGGAGATAATCCCTTTTCATGACAGCATGTGTACTGTTATTCTCATGTTTAGGCTATAGTACTTGTGAGATTTTTATGGATATAGATTCTCACATTCCTAGGACACATAAACTTACAGAAAAGTCCCTGTTCCTCTGGCTGTTACAGGCTTTCTATCCTCTCTTCCACAATGATCCCTGAGCCTTAGATGCAGAAGTTACAACATTTTAACAAACCAATATAATCCCTAACTGCATTCTGACTATTCATCGTTATACCTACAACTAAGTGTAATTCTCACCCCTTGTCAAGGAAGCTTCTCATGTAACAGACAGAGTCCATTACAGAAAACCATAATCAATTAAAATGCAGAGGTGTGGAGCACAGTTACAATTGATGCATATATTTGTATTTGTCTTAATTTGAAAAAAAAAAACTTAAACTTTAAAAAACTCCTTTTCTCCAATTAGAATTTTATAAAATTAAATACAGTAATCTATTTAACCTGCACAAATGCTGGCATGGGATCGATTCTCCTCAAAGTCCACTTTTATTCTGCCATCACAGATCTGAATGGTATCTTTCTATGGCTTTTAAGTACATACTGCTGGAGTGGAGATTATTATATGCTTACGATTATTTCATTGTAACCGACAAATTCTACTCTCTTTAAATAATATCATGTAGGCATATTCTAGAACTATGAAGATTATAAATGTTACAGATATGATAATATGGTGAGATTATTAGACAATTGATCAGAATGGAAATAAACGTTCAAATGTTCAAACGAAAATGTTGTTAATTTATTTACTTTAACTTTTTTTTTAAAAAACAGATGAAATACTTGAAATTTCTTTGTGAACCAGAGAACATGTAATGGTCTCATTTAAATGAGGAAAACAATATCCCATGAAAGAAATTTTATACTTTTTTATTTTATTCATTTAGAAATAGTTTAAGTTAAAATTAATCATTCATATTTAAATCTTTCTAATCCCCCATAAGACAATTTTGAAAGATGTTTGTGGGTTTTATATCTAGTCTTCTTAGTGAAGAGAAAAATTCTCTCTTGTCATCAGATTCATTAATATTTAGACTAACTGTGATGATTATTCATAATTTATTATACATGTATAGTCCTTATACATACTGTATTGCCTGAGATACTGCCTCACTTGATTTCCTAAGTATCTTAATGTCTACAGATCCTTCCCCATTTTTAAAATAGAAAATAAACAACATTATAAAGATGCTGCCTTTAGGATTTTGTTGATTTATTATATATAAGTGCAATAGAAATTAAAGCTATTTTTCACCAGCTAATGACAGTGAAGGGGAATGCACCAGGGCTTGCTACAGTTTGTTCAGGTCCCATGTTGGTGTTTGAATGAATTTTATCTTTTTTCCTGGGCCAGAAAATATAAATACTGAATATAAACTGTTCTTGCTCTCATAAATAGTGCAGGTGTCTTGTTCCTGTAAGTAGAGCAAGCTGCTGAGAATAATAGGCAAATGAATACTCAGCCC